>VZTN01012144.1:0-32592 GCA_013400515.1 Erpornis zantholeuca
CTATTTCTTCCATCATTTTTCTCCGCCCAATCTGCTCAATCAAAGGGATTGAGCAGAACACTACCTGTGGCCCTGTCCTATCTACTACTTGACCCAGTGCCCTCAAGTCCCTTTTTATTGCCTCAACAGTCCTCTTTTCAATCTCATCACTGCCAGCTTGGAATACCAGCAGTGGATAATAATCAGAAGGCTGAATCAGCCCAGGAAGTCCCTCAGTGATATCCTGTATCACTTTCCTCTGTTCTCTATACTGCCACTCTATATACTGTTCTCTATTTGCCACAAATTCAACTGAACTTGTTTTTAAAAAAGGTAGTCTTACTTTTTCATATCATTCTTATGGAGAAAGAGTCTAAGTTTTTGAACTCCTGACCAAGTGTTGGGTATGGCGCCTTTTCCAAGAGCCAAAAGGCAAGTGGATGACCACAGAAGACAGCAGGTATTTTATCATGCTTTTCACAAATTTTTGATGCATTTCTATACTAGAACGAAGGACAGATGAATGAAATACAAATGTAAACAGTGACTAGCATCAACTGAGAGTCACTATCCTTGTCCTTCTTTGCACTGTATCCTGCAAGTAGCTCATGTTGACAATATCAGCTTTACCCAGAAAGCTGGCTGAGTACAGAACCTGAGCTACTGTATTTACGACTCTCAGATAGACATTTTCACCTTCTGCTCTGGGAGAACAGCAATGCCAAAATAAAGGTTCACGCAAAATTTCACCTCACTTCTTACAGAATAGGCTACTGGCTTTGAAAGAAAAAATTGCAATACAAACCAGAGGTTCCTACTTCAACCATGAATTATGTGGTATCTAAGGAGAGTAATACAAGCCATTTGGCTCAGGACAAGTTCTATGGATAGGCCAAGATTGTTTTCCAGGCAATTTATGCTTTATAGGGAACCTTACGTCCTGTAACATGTACCCTTTCTCTTGGGGTGCACTGTTCTGCTCTCTCCTCACCCATCAATGACATAAGCACGCTCACCTCCCTTAATTCCAGGCAGTTGCAGCAAAAAGTGTGTTACACTTACCCTGGAACAGTGAGTTTCACTTTGACCTTGTAGGAAACCAGAATCCCCATCACTGCCTTGTCTATTCCATCCTTAATGCTGCCAGAGAAAGCAGAGAGCAGTGTGAGGTGGCACAGCAACATAGCAACAACACACGCCTGGAGCAAGAACTAGGGGAATATCCTGAAAGTGGGAGGGCAGGCAAGCCTCAGCTACAGCCAACACCTCTCCAGATCTGTGATTTACCCTGCATGAACATGATGGCGTAAGTAATGGTGCTACATGCACCCATCCAGGCACACCTTTAAAAAGTCCTGAGGGAAGTGTCTCCTCCATCCTCCCCTCTTCTCTATAACTCTCCCATTACCCGGGACCATTTAAAATTCCACTCACATAGTACTGGAAGCCAAGTTGGTGTCCTCATCTTTCAGTTTTCCATCCAGAGCTATTTCCCGTGTCTCCTTGTTATTTGCAAGCAAGGGCAGAAGTGTCAGTGTCTTGGTCAGGCTGCTGTTGGGCTGCACCTTTTCCCTGAAAATAAGAAGGAAAGTGATACACACGTTTGTTACATACCCAACTAGGAGAATTTCAAAACAGATTACAAAGCTGCCCAAAAGAAGAGGCATTTATCTGTCCAAATTCAGCTGTCAACAATGCAGATGTCCACCTGTAATCTAGACAGCAAATTTCCCTTTACAATCAGCAGAGAAAAACAAGCACTTACAGAAAATGCTTTATTTCAC
Organism: Erpornis zantholeuca; assembly: GCA_013400515.1. NCBI lineage: Eukaryota > Metazoa > Chordata > Aves > Passeriformes > Timaliidae > Erpornis > Erpornis zantholeuca. The sequence goes on from VZTN01012144.1 coordinate 1,764, forward strand.
ATTAAGGCAGAAAAGTAGGTCAAACCCAAAGAATAATAGAACAGTTTAGGTTGGAAAAGCCCTTAAAGATGATCAAGTCCAACAACCATTAACCCAGCACTGCCAAGGCCACCAGTGAACCATATCCCCAAGTGCCACATCTTTTTTCCTAATATCCAACCTTCACCTCCCTGGGTGCAACTTGAGGCCACTTCCTCTGTGCTGCAGACCTCTGAATTTGGACAGAATGAATCCTAGTTGAGAATACCAATACTGAAAGGAAAACATGTCCCTAAGCGACAGAGCAGAACACCAGACAAATATAAAGTACCTGGGTGTGCCCAACCCTCCTCACAGTGTGAGGTTCAGAGCTGCACTGCCAGTGCAGTGAAAAAAAAGCAAGTGGTTCTCCATAACATCTACAGGCTCAAGATTTCCATGGGCTTTCTCAGACCAGAAGAAACCAAATGAAATCCTCTTGCTCAAGCAAGAGGGTCCATGACTTCCACTCAAACAGCAGCACCTTTCAGAAAAAAGGTACATCTCTATTTGAAGATTTCCAGCAATGGGGAACCTTCTGCCATCACCACTAAGCTTGTCTAGCAGATAATTACTCTTCAAACCTCTTCTGCAAAATCCCTGTTCCCTGAAAAAACATGATCTCTGCTGGTAAGAGGAGAGAGCACTGTAACAGTAGGAGACCGTAATTATGAGAACCTCCCATTACTGATGATGAGAGTAATTAAAAGGGTGTGAAGGAGCAGGAGCATTCACTCACTGTGCTTCCTCAGCAGCCACCACTTTGGTATAGAAGTCACTGGAGTACAGCACCACATTGGCCACCTGCTCCACTGAGGGAGAAAGAAGAAAGAAGACACTCAGGTGTCCACAAACAACACAGTTGCCCCCACCTCCCAGGAATGGGAAATGTGGTGAAGACAGCAGAAAACCCCATCCATTTAGAGCATGAAGGGACCTCCAGGTCAGATAGCCTGACCCAGACAGAGACCAACAGCACACCAATGGCCAAAGCCTGTCTTCCCAGAAATTATTTTTGGATCTTCTTTTTCTATTACTAAGATCTCCCTCTTCTTTCTCTATTTGGGTCTGCTTTTATTTCTGGTCCTGATATCTCTTGTGTGCCTACAGCCCATGCATGTAGAGACAGTATCAGCACAGACTGTGGTCAGGAGCCCATGGTAACAAATGGCTTATATTCTCCAATCCTACACAAAAACCTCAAGGTAATTCTGAGTGAAACACTGTAGAGGAGAGAGTCTGGGACCAACAAGGTCTCTTTAAGCCTAACAGAGGCATATCAGCCTAAAAATATTTGGGAATCACAGTGTATCCCAGACGGGCACTGAAACAGCTTTCTCTGCTATAGCTCTGTCTTTCAGACTGTCTTCCCCAGCTCCACAGCTTGTGGGATGAAAACATGTAGTGTCACAGATAAAACACTGGCACAGCACTGAAGCTCAGCCCCTGCCCTCAGCTTCCTCAGGAGGTATGACACCACTGCTGGCAGAGTGGCTGTTTCTCCCTCTGCCAGAGGTTTCTGGAATGCCAGGTAAAGCTGTATGTGATCTAGGAACATTGACAATTAGCAGGAGCATGACAGGGAGCCCTTCCCACTGACTTCCCCAAAAAGTGCATTTCCCCCAACTTTTCCCACACCTGCATTGCCCACTGTAGGTGCCAGATCCTTTCTCTTTTTCTAGGGGGCGGCAATCTAGTGCCTGAAATTAGTAATCACAAGAATCAGGAAAAAAGCTACAGCACTTCACTTGATGAACAGCAAAGAAACAGCAACACACAGGGGGCAAGGACAAATTCTTGATGTTCCCAGCTGCCTTCTTAAAACTGTTACAAGCATTAAATTCTGGCTCTCTTTCAGTCCTATTTCGCTCAAAGAATCCCAAGCAACAGTAAAAGCATACCCTGGACTTTGACCTTCTTCACTGTTTTCTCTGTGCTGTTGTTGATGGTGACAGTAACTGGAATGGGCTCGCCATGGTAGTATACCTAGAAGGAAAGTGATGCTCAGAAATCCAGCCAGGAGCCTTCTTCCAAGCCCTAAACCCCTCTAGTTCTCCCATATTACACCTCACAGAGGCCAGACAGGGAAAGATGACCCTTCCCAGCGATTCATGACCTCAAGTGTGTTTGGTAACAGAGTTGCAGCCACCCCTAGCAGTAGCCACTGACAGAAATTACATTAGAGTCCTTGAGTGCTGGGACAAGTCAGTCTCAGCAGAGAATGCAAAAATGCAGATAGCATGATGTCCCCAGTCCCAGGGTAAATGCTCCCTCACCTCTTTACTGAGGCAAGCTTTCAGGTGCAGGGGCTTGTTGGACATGAAGAACTGCCAGGTGGTCTCTGCACAAGGCTGGGGTCCCGGCTTCTCTGGAGCATACTGCACCTTACGGATCAGCAGACGTGCAGAGTTTCTGGGAAGCAACAGAGGACAACATGGTCACACCTGGTGCTTGGCAGAGGCAGGAGTTCTGCATTCCCATGTGTTCACATCCCAGAAGTCACTGACAATGGGGGCAAAGCTGAACAAGCAACCGAAGTACATCACTGGATCACCCATCCCCTTTAAGACAAGGCTGAAGAGAAACCCATCCTGTTACCTCCTGTGAATTCTCTCTTCCACATTTTCTGTTGAGAAAGCTTTCACCTCAAAGTCCACCCCACAAGTCTGCCGAAGAGAGAGAGGACAGGTGTTAAACCAGGATGAAAAGACAGGAAGATCTGCAGATGTTTCAGCATCTTTCTGCACACCAGAAACCAGCAGACTCCTGCCAGCTGCAAATTCTTCTGGCCTCCCACCACGGTCATAGACATCCCTGACAATTGGTGTTGGCACATCCACCTGTTCCATGGTGCTTCTGATAAACAAGGCTTAATCCCAGCCTCTGAAAGATTACATCCCTGTTCCTAAAAGGCTTCCTGTGAGAGCAGCACTGAAAAGGTCACATCATAAGCCTGACCAGTGTGCAATGCTCTCTGGCCCACCCTGAGTTTCTGAACTGAATTTCAGAGTTGGCTTTGTAATGCCAATACCAGCATCTTAAGGAGCGGAAGTGATCAGGCCTAGCTAATCTTTGCTTTAATGGGTTTATAGCCTCGTGGGACACTTGTGCAAATCCCAGGCAACTCTCTACAGAGACATTTTTGCTAAAATATCATTCCCTGGCATAAAACACAGCTTATCCTTTTTGCACTAGATTATACAACCCTCATCCCCCTTTTCCTAGTTCTGCTGCCCAGACAAGCATTCAGTAAAGTATAAAAGGAGTCTTTTTAATGGTACCAGAAACCTTGCAGAACATAGCATTATTTAGTGATTTTTACTCCAGGGTTTTTGTTCTGTTTACACGTACATACAATCCAGCTATTCTCTGCATTTATTTCAGGACAGGTCTCAACACATGTTATTTATAGCAATCTGTGAGATTTTAGGCACTCAGTCTCTTCTTTCATACAGCCTCACAGCCACAATCATTTTATGCGCAGCCAATCCACAAATCACGTGGCAGTCTTAAGAAAGCTACACCACTGCAGATTTTGTAGTCTTGCTGCTATTTGTCTGGATTCCCTTTCTTGTTTTGAGGATTTCAACTCCAATTCTGTGACACACACTTGTAGCCCTTAGTTCTTTGACATTTGGTACAGCACAGTAAAATCACTATCACCTTCTCCTACTCTCAGGCTAGACAAATTCACATGATTTTTTCCCATCTGACTTTCCTCAACCACGATAAGCACAAGTCTCCCACTGGTCTCACCTTATCAACATCACAAGGTGCAGGCTGCAGACAGACTGAGCAAGGCAGGTAATCTGGAAACTGCGTTAAGAAGAAGAGGAAATGCACCAAAGCAACAGTACACAGATGTTCTAGGTAACATACTGCTCATAAAAGCAGTCCTGAAGACAAGGGGTCACTCGTTAACCCTTTGGAATTCCGGCTAATATATTTGCCTTACATGAACAAATCCCTCCCTTCCAAAAATACTTTAAAACTCAAGAAAAAAAACAAAAAAAAACCAAAACCAAAACCATGCACAACATGAATCTTCCTCAGGAACACTAAGGCAGATGTGACTGACAGTACTGGAAGGATTTCCTCTTAGAATTTGGCGTTTGCTGTAATTTGCTGACAACATCTGGTAAAGGGCTTTTCATCTCCTTATTTGATCCACAAAGTTTTTAAAGGAAAAGGATTTGGCACTGGAGCAGTGGTATAAAGTATTCCAGCCCCGCAAGAACGGGAAGGATATATGGGGCTGTTGCTAGCATACAGCCATTGCAAATTCCATTGCCTTTTTACAGAAAACACTTCACAGTGCTGTGATCACTGCACTGCAAGGATCTTCTTGCACTTTGCCTCTCAGCATTGCAAGAACGAAAAAAACCATTGGTAACACCACCTGTCACTCAAAATCAGAACTTGCAGAACATGAATTCACTATTAATTCCCATCTTTGGTCCATCACCAAGCCTCCACACCCTGGTAAGTACAAACAAGAACAGGATCAGAGGCTCATCTGAGATAACCTACTGTAAAGAAAAAGGGATAAGCATTTTTCCCCAGCTTCTTCAGCAGAGATTCCTGCAAGAGGGTGAGAGACTCTGGCTCATCAGCAGGCGGGTACACCTGGACCCTGGAGAAGAACAGGTCCCGGCGGAAGGTGAGGCCGATCACATCAATGTCTTCCCGGCCATAGCGGAACGCACAGGTGAGGGACACGAACACTGGGAAGAAGCACAGGACAGGTGACACACACGTCAGGGTAACAGTGAAGCCAGGCTGGGATGGGGACATCTCCTGCCTCAGGGAGACATGAAAACTCATTTCAACACTTGCATAGGGAGTATTCATCCCATGTGTAACAACAGACATTGCATTCACTGGGTAAGAGAGTTATATTTGTACCCTTAAAAGAACAAAAAGGTTCTACCTCATCATCTCACCCAGAAAGACAAACAATCTCTGAGACATACATAGCCTAAAACCTCAAACCTTTTTTCCCCTTGATAATAGCAGGATCCACCAATACAACGCCATCTGAAAGAAAGGAAAGATGAAGATTAACAGAGGATAAGCAAGGCTGAGAGCACAAAGAGCAGCACATAACCCTGTGGACTTACCTACAGGTTCCACACTCCCTATGTTGTCAATGAAGTCCCGCTTTCCCAGGTAGATGGTCAGCTGTGGGGAGAGGATGACCATGGCTGAACTATAAAATATTTGTGGTTGTTGAGGGAAGGGGGACGCACACATCAGAGAGCTATAAATCTTTCAGAGATCAGAACAATTCAATTTTAAATGGAATTTTTTTTTCCTCAGCAAACATGCAACCCCCCCAGACTCAACGGGATTACCCACACGATCAGGACATCAGAACTGAAGATGTGATCTAGACCAACTCCCAAAGGTACAACACAAATACTTGTGCATGGGACAGAAAAGTGTAGATTTTAAGATTTCTGGTGCCGTCAGGTTGGAAAGAGAATGAATCAGCTTTGTTTTAAACATTTACCAGCAGAGGTACAACCCAGGAGGAGAGTGAGGTGAGCTGCCTTCCTCTTGTATTATAACCCATGAAAACTTTGCCCTAAAAACTGTTTACACCATCTCCTCAAACTTAGTGCTAAATATGGCTCATGCTCCTTCTTCAGAAAAAAATAAAGGGGACAGGAAAGAGCTTTCTAATAAGTCTCCAGTCGGACAACAGGTAAAACTTAAACCTTAAATAAGCCCATTATTACTGTACTTACAGCTTTGTCACGGGTGCTTTTTCTGAAGATAACTTGTTTTTGAGGAGAATCAGCATTCTTCCTACCCATCCCAGTCTTTTGAGAGTCAGGGCAGCTCATGGTCAAAGATGGGGATGTGACTGTGGGTGAATGAAGCTTTTCTGTCCCAAAATGTCCTGTCCCAGATGCCTGGGAAAAATAGGTGGATGAGACAAAAGCAATGGGTAAAGCACTGTACTCCTGTGCTGTTTCAGAACCACTCACACATCCAAATGGTGGCTCTGTCTAAAATCTACGAAGGTGATTTGTATTGATAAGGAGTCAGACCAACCCCCAAATGAGAACTCATCTGTCCTGCTGCATTTTCCTCTACCAGAACCCAAAGCAACCTATTATGGGCAGGGTAGCACTGAGCTCAAACCAGAACGGACCTTAAGGATAGAACAGTCCAGCCACCTGCCCAGAAAGGCAACAATTATACTTAGAGGTAGGGAACAAATGGAATAAAAAATCTTCAGAAGAAAAATAAAGAGGGAGAAAAAAAGGGGGGGGGGAGGGGGGAGGAAGAGAACAGGGGAAAAAGAAGAGAAGCGGTAGAAAAGAGAAGAGGAAGAAGAAGAGAAAGGGGAGACCACAAGGGCACAAGAGATATCCAGAGAGAGAAGTCCAGAAAACCTAAGTGGTACAAAGCAGAGAGATTAGGTTTTCATTTTGTTTTAACTCATAAAATATGAGTTAATGATCAGACAGCAAACTTAAAATAAGGTGAAGCATTTCTCCAGTTAACAGAAGATTCAAGGTGGCTCTGGAAATCATCAATATGAATTGAATCACAGGATTAGACACATTCACAGGGAAAAGGCCCTTGGCAGCTGTTGGACAATGATCCAGGAACACCCTTAACCCTGTAAGATTCTGAAGCAGAGGAGTAGCATCAGGAAAGGACAACACCACACATACCCTGTCCTTACACTCCTCACCATCAGAGCTGTGTGAATGAGAGCACTGTGTTAGACAGACCCCAGCTCTGATGGAGTATGACTGTCCTTGCAGTTTGCTCCAGTTCGGTTTCTCTGCTTGCTTTTCCATTTTAAAAGTGCTTCAAGAGTAAAACAGGGCCTATTTGCAGACAACAAATCAGAAAAAGGAAACACTTGGCTTCTTGGAAAGCTGAAAAAAATGTAAGGCAGACATTAGAAACATACCATACACATGTAAGCATTTCTATTTTTATGAAGTAGGTTTTTCAAGCCCAGACTAGTATTTGTTGTTGACTAGACACACTTCTCATGCTGTAGACTCAAAGAAATGCAATAGCAAATAACATTAAATACCTTGCTGTGTTCCAAATGGCAGAGGAGCTTCCACGGACAGCAATGGGAACTTCTAAATTACTGAAGATGAATTCTCCAAGGCAGCTGCCTCCAATGCTTCTTTGCATCTACCAGAGAGAATCACTGCCCTCTTCACAAACAAGGAAGACAATTTGTAGGGGATTTGAAAGCTTGTCTCTAGTTGCATCCATCCAGGATTTCTAGAATTAATCCCCCTCCAAGAGCAAATATTGTACCTGGGCTAAGATTCAAGTGGGAAGTGGTTAAGTCAGCAACATCAAGCATTACCTAAGGACACTCAGGTTGTCAGCAAAGAGGTCTACAAGGTCCTATCACATGCTACTAAAAGCAGATTTATTTATTCTAAAGCTGTATCTCCTCCTTCCTAGGGCTGCAAGACATCCAGCCTGGTAAGAAACTTAACAGACAAGAGCCATTTATGAAAGAGAGAGTTTATAAAACACAAAAATGCCATTTTGATGGACTCTCAAACACTAAGAACAATGCATTATTCTCATAATCACGAAGCAATTGATCTATTATTGCTTCACCAGCATCCAACTGACATGCTGATGCAAAACAATACACTGCTGGCTTGTACAATCCCCTCCTCAATTTACTTAAAAAAGCACAACATCCAGGATTTAAGAAACACAGATATTTCAATTAACTTTAGCTTTTCTGTTCATTAATCTTCCAAGAGTAGCTTTCCTCGACCAATTAATTTGGCCCCTGTATTTTGGACAACAGTATGTGTTAACTTTTGGGTTGTGATCTGCAGGAACAGCTGTAGCTTTCCTCTGGCTGCATCTGTTCATTTGATTACAAGAATCACAGGATATCCTGTCCACTTGCCAGCCTAACAGCTCCCTCCAGCTCAAGCAACCTTGCAGTCACAAATCAAGCTTGCTTTTCACAAACACTCACCAACATTTCCTGGAGTATAGTGGCCAGGTTACACAAATTATTCCAAAAGATGAATGACAGAACCAGTGTTTCTCAGGTCTTGCAGGGTTCCAGGAACATTTTATTAACTGGAGGTGGATTACTTGGAGAGCTTAATGACTACTCTGTCCAATCAACTCTGGCAAACACAAACCAGCCAGGCTGGACCCACAGAAATTCACATGAGCCTGTGCTGCAGAAGGAAGGTCAGGTCTTGGTTGTAGGAAGTAGGGAAGAAACCCCAGACAGGTTCTACTCAGTCACACTTTGCAAAAGCAAAAGAGAAGAAGCTGGTTTTGTACAAGTCTGAGCTGCAGCCACTGCAGCGTTATTAGCTCTCCAGGAGAGGATGAGCATTCTTGTTGGTACATGTGCCATTGCAAACATCTTCAGGGGATCTTCGAAACAGCTTCTCCATAACACATGTTCTTAGTGCACCCTTAATGCCCAACCCACCCCCAAATCCACTTGAAGGGCAGCTCCACCTCTGGCAGCAAAAGTGCTACAGCCACCTCTGCACTGCAGGTACCTTCATTTGCTCTTCTTCCCTCTGCAGGTTGAAGCAGAAACTGAGGAAATAGAAGTAATCAAAATATAGGAAATAAAGAAAAGCTAAAATTGCTCACTAGAATTTCTTACATACCTTGGTGCTAAGGAACTTTAAAATGCTTAAGGACTTAGTTAGCTGGCCATTATTCTTCAGCATTATTAACCTGCTTCATAACAGCAACAATGGGCCAAACAAAGCCCTGTGGGTAAGATCTCTGTCCATACTGTAGAAAAACAGAAGTGTACCAGCCTAAATTATAACCATCCTAAACCCATTCTGATCCTCTTCAGCAGAGCCTGCAGTTTTTATTATGCTAATCTCCCAGTAATCTTTCATCATGCTGACTTGCCACTTTGTGATCTGCTTTCCTGCAGTAACCAAGGTCATCTGGACTAGTGGTAGGTGCCTTTTCAAGGACCACCTGCCACTGAAACGGGCAGAAGAAAAAGTATCTTGCCTTTAAAAGCTGTTGAGAATGCCAGCTTTTCATTTTTGCTACGGTTCTCACTTCTATGAGCTTATTTTCTTTTGAAGAAAGGAGGGTGGCCAGTGATGGCTCTTAGTTACGAAATTTGTACACTGAAGAGCTGAAGACTTTGCTTCATTACTCTGAAGCTGGAACCAGAGAAACAACTTCAACATGGTTTTTGTGTTTTTACAGAAACGTGCAACTCCCACCTGACTTGAAAACTTGACAAGGTAGGAGATGAAGTCTCACAGCAGAAAAAGCCACCTATTTTCAGCAGTGTTTGAAATCCTGATTTCCTCAGTTCAGTAGTTCATCCAAAACATCCAAGAACACATCAACCTTTCAAGGACAGACAGAGGCACTTGTTCAATGTGGCAAGACTTCCTTCAGTTTCAAGGCAGGACTCCTGAGACAGGGCAAGGCCAGGCTGCACCTGTGGAACATCCAGCCCCAAGCTAAGAGCATTATCCTCCTTCCCATTCTACACCAAATCCCACAATGGGGGTGAACACAAATCCGCTATTCACCAGGAAAAAGACATTTCAGGTTCCCCTCTGCACTCATTCCAAACAAGATCTCACACACAGATGCACAAATAAATGAATCAGAGCAGTGTGGGGTTTTAAAAGCAGAACACAGGTTTATTTACAATCAAGTTCTTATGGGCAGCTGAATAAATAAGACCTTTGCCCCATATACTCTAATTTCCCTCTGCAGAAAGTGTCTGAACGAAAGGCTGGGTTAGAGGGAGCCTGTCAGAGCAGCTCCCCCAATCCAGCCCCTCCAAAGAACACACTTCCATAGTAAAACACTATTGGGAAAGAAGAAAATAAAGTGCAAATAAAAAGGCAATAAACCGCTGGTGGCTTGTCTTGAGGACCAGACAATGTGGAAAGGTTTGGCTGGAAAAAGATATACCAGGCAGCTCACACTCAGTCACATCATGGTTTAGGGTGCCAGAAGAGGGACAGAGCCAAAGCACCGCTCCGTACCGCAGAGGGCTCCCGGGCAAAGGGGAATATTGCACGTGTGCTCATAAACGGGACAAGTGGCCTGGAATCGCCAGCACCAAAACAATGCATCTGGGATTTGACGCCGCTGCTCCCCTGTGCTCTACTGACAGCCGCCAGGACAGCAGGGATGAACGGAAAAAGGGACCAGATGTCTGTACTCCAGGACTGAAATCACAGGATTACTACATTCCTCATCATTGCAGCACAACTTCTACGACAACCTCAACAAGCTGAGCTCTCTCCTCATGCCCCTAACCAAACTTTCTGTGGTATAAAAAGATAAAAAAACTCCTATTTTGTGATGCCCAAGCTGTTGAATGGCACTTCAACACAAGGGTGCAGAAGCCCTGAAGAACAGAATGTTGCCTCAAGAACTGAACAGGAGAGCGTGTGCCAGGATCAGAACAGATCCAAACTGAGCTGATGACTCAAAGGCAGATCTGTCAGAGCCATGGGAGACTCTCTTTAAAAGCTGTTCCAACATTTCAAACTGCCTAGGACGTGTTTCAGGATCTTCTCACTCCATGCCTGAACTAGGCCACCAGAACAGAACACAGGAGACAGGACATGCTTTAAGTCAGCAAACACAATGACGTCTTTCCAAAGTTTCCACTTCAGAAGTGCTGTCGATTCATTTGTGTGACAGGATATTTGGCACAGCTGTCTGGTGAGGAATCCCGCTAGTATCTTCAGCTCCATGCAGTGCATAGATACTGCATGTAAAGGCATGACTAAGTAGCATTCTCCATCCAGAACAGCTAATCCCGTGCTGAGTCTGAGTGCCACAGTGCAGTTACAGCCGTGAGAAGTCTCTGACTCAGGCTCCTTTCTCCATTGCTTTAGAACTTCCCTCTGGAAAGCAAAGCCCATGTGCTTGTCAAAATCCCGACTCTGGATGGATCTGGGCTCAGGTCTCCATGCTGTGCAGCCATGGACCAGCACCACCACAAACAGCCTTTCACCCTCCACCAGTCAAAACTCAGACCACAGCACAGCCTTGTTTCCTTTGTCCACGCTGACCACGTGGGCACCCGCTGGTGACCACGCGACTGCATTGATAGAAGAACTGAAAGGGAAAGCAGGAGTAAGTTTACAAGAAAGCTGAATTCCACAACAGCACTTAGCAGTGGAATGAAATACGGTAATACTCTTATTACCCATAAAAAAAACCCCCCCACTTTCTCAGATCTCAAGAGACTTGGGCTTTTAATGAGTCTGAGAGAGGTACAATTTCTTTAAAATGTACTGAATGCACTTTTTTAGAATTATATCTCAGTTTAACAAGATAACAACAAATCTAATCTAATTCAATCTAGAGAATACTGCCGTGAATCCACAGACATTGCATATTAATAATTCCCAGATGCCAATAAAAGCTGCAAAGCTGTACAACTTTTTCATAGCTCAGCAAGATCCACAACCCAGATCCCCACCCTAGGCTGCATGTCCCACTTCCCCTCACCTGTGATGCTTTGCAAGCGTCCTCTCCAATTTCCCAGTAAGCACATTCCAAACGTAGAGGGCCCCATCAGCTGAGCCAGCAGCCACATAGTTACCGTCAGGGCTGTGGGATCAGAGGAGGCACAGAGGGCAAAGAACAATTTTCAAGTCACCAATTTTCAGCACACATCATCATTCCACCAACAACTTCCTAAGCAAGCAACTTGGCATTAAATAGTCTTTTAGAGTTATGTGTTATCACCTGCAAATACTAAGTGGTGAAAGCACTTTAAAATCAGAGCATTTCCAAGACATTGGATCAATATCTACGGATACACTCTGGCTTGACCAAGAAGTAACCTTGGGCAAATTACAAACTCTGCCCCAGTTTTTCTAGCTGTAATTGGGGACCAGGTCAGCCAAGCATCAGGATTCACTCAGTTTAGTTGGGGAAAGGTTTATCAGGTATCTTGTTTATGTCTGACCTTACCTGAACACAACTCTCGTCCAGTCAGAGCCACATTTGAATCCCTGGGCACTGGAAAGTTAGAGTCAGATGACTGTTAATTCATTTCTAAGAAGAGATACTTGCTAAAGACAATGTTAATGATTTCTGCATGGTTCAGAATAAACTCCAGCATCCCTTTATCTCAATGTTTCATACACCCTTCTCTCAATGGCACATGAAGAAATTCTTTCCTTTAGATCAGAGACTTCTAAGTCAAGCTGCCTTCTTTAAAGAGATACATGAGAAGATCCATTAGAGCAGATCTTTGCTGTTTCTAGACATTCTAGAGAACTTTGCCATCCATGTAGGAAAACAAGTGAGGAGAGTGCTCTCTCCACAGAGGTCCTGAAAACCACTCCAGCACTGAGGGCAACCCACAACACAAAGCTCTGAAATTCACAGTGTTCCTGAGAAGAACATACTCACCTGAACGTCTGCTTGACAGCACTGACCCGCAGATCAATGATCTTGAGTAGATCATCACGGGAACAGGTCAGAAGCTCTGTTCGCTCTGGGTTCAAGTCCAGAGCTGTGATTCTTCCAAGCAGCTCCAGTTCTTTTACTATGCTTTCAGTCCTAAAGACAGAAAGAGAAAAAAAAAAAAAAAAGGGAAGGAAAAAAGAAAGCAGTGAACTAGAATCCAGAAGCCAAACCAGTGCATCAAAACTTTGACTTGGCCCAATGTGGAAGAGGAGAAAAAGGATTACTGGTTTATTCTTACGTTTCCTTTCTTTCCCTGGCTAGATCCCACCTTGTGGGTAGCCTTTCCAGCTAACAGTTAGACACTACTACCTCACAATCCCACCCTAGAACAGCAAGTACTGACCCATAAAAAATATTTACCAGCATAAAAAATATTCACCAATAAAAATCATTTTTTCAGAAAAGAAAAAGCACCCCCAAAAAAAATCCCAAACCTATAATACCAGACAACATACAAATAGTAACGAAAGTCTCTTTAATGGCCTTTTGCTACTTTTACAACACTCTCCCCAGCTGCCAAGATCAGGAAGAGTTCCCTACTTCAGATTAACCTGACAGCAAACCCATAACCACTCCTACACCGTAAGCTCTTCTACAATAGTTTTACCTGATGTCCCAGAAACGAATTTTCTTATCAAAATGTCCACTCATTACACACTGCTCAGTACACACGATGTCATTGCAGCTAGATCCTGCAAAGACTGTTTTTATACCTAAAAAGAAGGAACCAATAGTGACACTTAAATTCACATTGTCCAAACTGATGAAAATAGAAACAGAAAACAATCTCTAAACATCTCTATATGTGGCACATACAGGGGCCACACAGAGCAGTACCCAAGGAATAGCACAGGAAACACTGTCTTAAAATAATCCTGATTAAGTCTTCAACCTCTCTGCCCTTCTCCACCTCCTTTGCTGAGACTTTAAATGTTCCCATGACAGCTGCTTCATTTCCACTTCATATTTAGCCAGCTATAATTTGCTGCTGTTAAACAACATGAATCTGTCTCCTTGACCTATGTTTTCAATTCAGGTATCAAAGTAACTTTGAATCTCAAGTGCTCTCAGTGCAAGCAGGTTTAAGAGCCCACAAAAGGAGAAAAAACAATGAAATAAGGTGTTTCTCCCAAAGAAAAGCCTTGATCCTAGCAATTCCTTAATTTGAGAGATGTTGAAATTTTTGGTGTGTTTCCAAGAGACACTTCCGTCCACCTCAGGGTTAAAAGCCTGGCCTGGCTCAAAGTTTTAGTGGAAGACTAAAATACCTATCCCCAGACTGGTAAACAAAGAACACTCCCAAAAACAGCTGCTCTCAGTATAATAGCATTAACAGTGCTTCCTGCACACACAGGATTTCTTATTTCAGAAAGAATTCAGTTACTTAAAGAATAACAGAAAATGGGATGACTGCTAGCTTTTTCTATTTTTATACTGGCAAAAAGATTCAATAATTGATCTGATGCCAGACTGCCATGAGCATTCAGCAGAAGCACAGAACATGGATGAAAGACAGAAGTTAGGCTTCCTTACAAACTTTGCTGCGGAGGTCCCAGAGCTTGAGCGTCCGGTCGTGACTTCCCGAAACAATACGTGCATTGTCCAGCAAGAACTTGGCTGACAGAACTTTACCGCTGTGACCTGTCAGGGTGTGCTGGGGACAGGAGATTGACATGCTGAAACTGAGTATTTCCACTTGCTCAAATCATAATTTGCATGCCTCCTGCTATGTTTGGCAGAAAAAACATCTATTACAATTCAACAGAGATCAACATTGAGCAGGAGGGTTAATTATCGCAGAGTCCAGCCTGGAGCTGGTCACCTCTGGCTGCAGTTTCTCCAGTTACTCAGGAACCTGCCAGCTCCTTCCTCAGCACTCTGTACACCTACATTTCATGGACAGATGGCAACTGCAACACAGCTTTGGAGGACAAACTGATGAGAAGGGGTTAAAGCATGCTGAAAATGGAAATCGTGCCTTCCTGCTTTCAGGACAGATGGCAACTGCAACACAGCTTTGGAGGACAAACTGATGAGAAGGGGTTAAAGCATGCTGAAAATGGAAATCGTGCCTTCCTGCTTTCATATGAAGCTTCCCTCAAGGACACAACAGGGTATCGAATCTCAACTGTTATTACATCTTAAAGCCTGAAAGCTGAGACAGCCAGGGATTTCAGAAGAACTGCCTACAGCAACTTCTCTAAGTGCAGAGGGAGGCTCTGTGGGGCTGACAACATGAACCACATTCACTTAGAACTGCTCAACATTTACATACTAAATCACAAAACAGATAATGAATTACTAAAGTAAGAGCTATGAAGAACAAGACAGAAATCTCTGTATACAGTTAGATTTTTTAAAAAGCTCAACAGAGTATCAGATTACATAAAGCAATCTGGGCTTGGGGAAACACAAAATAAAAGCCCTTAAGAATGGAAAAAAATGGGAGCAAAGTTTGGGAAAACCCCCAAACACAATACACACTCAAAAGATCATCCCAAAACGACCTCTTTGCCTTAAGAAAGGAACACAAACTCCAGCAAGGAGGATCTTTCACTCTGCATCTCTCTTCTGCCGTTGCTACACAGACATCACATACAGATATCTCCACTGAGGCAGGGAGTTTTAGCAAAGTTTACAGTGATTTCAGCTTTAATGCCTCCTGCTTATGTGCAAGCCATGAAAAGTCCACACTGCTCACATTTGAAGAGAGCACTATTTTATCTCAGCAATGAATGCACTCCAAAGAATTACAGGAAGATTATGTGAAGCCAGGTAAATGTTAGCAGGTGTAACTCACTTTGTACAGTGAGTAATCTATGTCTGCTAAACTCGTATTCGCTATAATCCAACAGTAGGTTTTGCAGCCAATGAGAAGGTGCAAAAGAACTGATACTCTTTGCTTTCCTAACTGAGACCTGACATCTCCACAATGAGAACTACCCAGCTCTCATTGTGGAGAATTACAGTGCATCTGTTGGTTATAACCAACACTGAAAAGTCAGAAGATTTGAACATCAAAGTAGCATCTTCCTAAAATAAAAAGTTGAGGAAATGTACATAGGAAATGACAATTTAAAAAAGCTCTTGGAAAGCTGTGAAGAAACTTTTGGTCAATCAAAGGATAATTTTCAAATCAGAGCCAAGTGTTAGAGAAGAATATGAGTATAAAGTATTTGGGAAGGAAGAAGGAACCTTCCAAAGACATTGAGGATGATGTCCAGTATGTTGAGGCTTGCTGCCTTGGACAGTCAGGCAAAGGGCTCCTTTCCAAGAATGCGGCTCCTGACTTAAAACAAAAGTCCCTCTTTTGTCTTCTGCAAAGCCCTTTTCAGCAGCCTCTCCTTTGAGTGAGGCTGAAACACTGAGGTGACTCTCCATAAATCATAAGCATTTAAACTTCCCCAGAGGGGTACACAAGAGTGCACTTTATGTGGCAAGATTTTCCTAACTGGGGGTTGTATTGAGAAAATACACAGTAACTGGAGCTTCCTGCAAGGCTGTGTAGAGATCGACACTGTATTTTAGGTCTTCCTGTGAAGACCTTCAAGAGATAAAGAATCTCTCAACAAAAAGAACTATTACAAGTGTCTGCAAATGCTCGACTTCCAAAATTGCCATGTCCCCATTAGACAAAACTGGGAATACGAGACAGAAACAACCTGTGTACTGCTCTGCTGCACAAGACTCACCCGTAATCGATTGTCATCAACTGTCCAGATTCTGCTGGCAAAGTCATTTGAAGCTGCTAAGAGGTAAGAACCCTGCGAACACAAGATTCCTTTAAAATTTCTTCTGCTAGTCAACATGGAAACAAAACTCAAATAGTTCCAATAAATCATTAAAACCAAATTAGTGTTATTTTGCCAAAAGAAAAAAAGAATAAAACCAAAACCACAGTAGCAAGTGCCACTATGGAAAGTGAATGTAATCCTTCCCAAAGGGCTATGGCACCTGCTTATCACCAAAATGGGAGGGTTTGTAGAATCATGGCTATAGATAAAACAATATATTTATTATAACAAGAATAATGTATACCAGTACACAATTATAACAATAACCAGACCAGAAAAAGGACATTCATCTTTCCCTTCTGCTGCAGTGAGGAAATGTGTTCTAGTTTACCTTCATCTGTTGTGGAGCTGTTTTCCTCTTTTTTGGTTTTGGTTTGGTTTTTTTTTTTTTCAGAGGGAAAAAGCCCTGCATCATCTACTCCCACTGCTTAGACAGGTCTCGGAGTGGAATTTGCCTGACTCTTGCCATTTTCATTAAAATTCTAACATTTTAAGCTAAGATTTCAAAAATGAAATCTGCCTGAGGAGAGAGAAATCAACTTGTTCATGGCTTTATGCTTAGGGCTTCCACAAGCTACCCACGATGGAGAATGGCCACGACAAAATTTATGCACTCCTGTCCACCACAAAAGACTTTCCTGAATCCTTGTGATCCTTCAGCGTTTCACCCAGGCAATTCTCAGTGCAAATGTGTTCAAGCAACTCGCCAAAACTCAGGACTAGTTTCTCCTGCAGATTAACAGCACATCCCTAATGAGCTGGTCAGTGTCCAGAAGAAGGATCCTCTTGAGTGTGTACCATAATTTAGCACACAGTATCACCAAATGGCAGAAATTATATCAGCTTTGTGTTATGGAAGAGGTCTCAGCAGAAAAGTCAGATCACATGTCCAGTTAGACCACTCCAAGACCCCAAACTCCTTCAAACAGGACTGTTGGATGCTGATCCCAGTCATGTCTCCGCTGCTCCAGGTGAACATGACCTGAGCACATCTCACGCTGTCAGCAAACACTCTGCCAGCCACACCATTGCTGTGCCATGGCTGGGGAGAAACTGCTGGGAGAAGAGGGCATGGAACTCCAAGTCTTGGGATAATCAGACCTTTTACTATTCATCACAGACCTCAGTAAAGCACTTACGGAAATAAAACTTCACAGAAACATTGACTTAGTGTATTTGCTTCTTCTGTGCTGTTAGGCCAGCTTCAGTGGAAAGCTGAAGACTAATTTCTTACTTTAAACAAAATCCATAACAGCCAGTGTCTGAGCTGCACATCATCATCTGAATTGTAAAGCAAGGATCAGAATTACAGACTGGAACTTATCAAATAAAAATCTTTTGTACAATTTTAACTACTTTCAGCTACTTTCATGTTTTAACTAATTTCTTAGGTAACTTTTCAACTAGCATGGAAACAACAGTAGAGAACAACATAATTCCATTAATTTATTCCCAATTACAAATAGTGGATATTGCACAGATACTCACAGCACTATCAAATTCTATGCTTGTGATCCCAGCATTACTGCCAGAGAGGGCACCTTTGGGTTCACACCTATCTGCACAGAGAAGGACAAACAAAAACTTGAGCAATGGATTAGAACACAAATTGACACAAAGTGACCCATAATATGAGTTTATTTCATCTCCCATCATACCCCAAAGCAAAAAAGTTTACCTCCCAAGACTTCCCACAGCTTAACCCTCCGGTCCATGCCTCCTGTTGCTAGTAACCGGGAGCCAGGGCTGAACTGCACTGCATTCACCTCCCCATCATGTGCATCCTGAGGAGGGGGAGGAACAGAACAGCCACCCAAAAGGGAATTAGCACACGTCCATAACCTACAGACCAGAAAGCTACAGAACTTAAAGGTTGCACAGAATCACAGCTGCATGTCTTTCAGCAGTAGATAGGAAATAAAGCCACAGATTGAAACTGCTGTGGCTCGTGGTGTACAGACAGCAAAAATGCTGATCCTTATCTGAAGAAAAAACAGGCACATCAAGAAAAACAGCACCAAGGCCTCAGCAGTGATAACAAATTACTGAAAGCCTTACCATGCTTCCTAAGCCTAGGCTCTTAAGTCACACCAGAAACAAAAATAAGGAAAGGACAGGACAAAAAACAGAAACAGCTGATGTGCTGTAGAAGAAAAGTAACTTTTCATTCCTCCATCTAGAGACAGCCATGGAACATGATCCAATCAGTTCATGCAGCCACAGAACACTCAAGTCAGGTTTGAGTGCTGCCCTGAGTTGAGCAGGCCTACTAGGAAACAGCACAGCAGATGCACTGCATTCGCTGGGTGTGCTGCTGATTAAGCAGTATGAGTGCAGGTGTGACAGCACCTGCTTGCTGAGGACTTGGGCTCAAGCTGTGCCCCCTCTCTGCAGATGCATTGAACCCCCTAGCAACGCCTGCTTCTCCCAGCTTAATGTTCTGAATTCTTAAGCTTTTAAAACCTATGAGAATTTTAAGATTTTTTAAGTTCCTTTTTTATTCCTCTTCATATTTCACAGCTTTATACTACTTACCCATACAGTATTACCACCACAATCTTAATTATTTTAAAAGTATTTTCAGTAACTGCTCTTTCAAAACCAGCTTTTCTGGAAACTTGTATTTTTACGGAACTTGTTGCTTGAATGGGTCTGCCAGCTCATATTTAAGGTTCATCACACTTCAAATCTCATCTTTCTGCAAATGCAGAGAAGCCATTCACAACAAAACTGGTGACAGGTCTTGTCTAGAAGCTATACCTGGGAATTATTTCTGAAGTGACTACCTTTTCCACCTCCTCCTTGCCTCCCCAAAGGTGAGTCCACTCGGCTCCCTGCATCTGCCAAACCTCTGCCACAGAGCCCTCGTGTTAATCTGTGGAATGCTCTGCCAGACCTAGACATGTCTTGACCCTCCACCTGGGCCCAAAACACAGGAGGCAAAGCCTAACAACTCCTCCCCTGACACCCCCTATTCCAGCCAGCTCCAGCTGCCACTTCAGTCATGACCCTAATTCTCCCTTGAGGTGACATTGCTACTCCCTCCATCCATGACTTCCACTACAGAATATGGTAACAGGGCAGGCAAGAATACACAAGCCTTCTCACTGCAGTGAGCCACACTGATACTCTGGATGAAAAAATAATTTCATATCCATGAAAAATCCACATCCCACTCTGGAATGCCCAAGAAATCTCCAGAGGCATGTTCGAACAAGCAGTTGCATTACAAGACAATTTCCTTTCAGCCACAAGACAATGCCCTGCACAGAAACTTAAGTTTATCTTTGTGAGGCCAAAGAACACATAAAGGAGGTCTCAGCTTGAAAACCTTTGATCATGCACAGCAAGTAAGGACACCCCACCACCATGAGCTCCTCTTCACCAGGTTTGTTGGATTACATTTGGTGCCACAACTCCCTTCACTGTGGAGAACTGGAACTGAATTAATCCCAAACTGTCAGCAATCTCTTCCTCAATCACAGCTCTACTATGGCATGATAGAACAGGGACTGCTGGGAGCCAAGAGGGTAGTGGGGTGGAATTTCCCTGTGCCCTCAGAAAACTTCTTTATCATCATTGACCTCAGTAACACAGACATCAAACACAATAGCTCTGAGATACATTTGGGCTAAGAATTAAATTGAATAAATGCTTCTACCAAACCAAGAATTCCTTCCTGTTTGGCAGTGCTAATAGAAAGAGTTTCAGGATGTCAGTTCCCACACAGAGGATTCTTCTCCTCCTCCAAAATCAGAACAAAGAATGGCATTGCAGAGAATTCCTTCTGTACTCACAAAGACACATATGGCAGTAGTGGGCACTCTCACTTCTTTACTGGCACCTGGATGTGGCTCTGCATTATCCTGGGGTGCAGGGAATGAGGACAGAGAACGCCTCCTGAGATGAAACAAAGCAGAAACATTTTAAAATGAGAAATGAACACTGTTTCTCTTGAATTCATCCTGATCTGTACCTGTCACTTAACTACTCTGTACAGCAAGTAAAAAATGGGGGAAGGTGCTTTTAACTTTTTTACCCCATCTTTCAAAAATTACATTTGTCATACAATACTACATTCACTTGTGGCTTTAGATATTTCACAGTTTACCACATATGTTACCTGAACTGATTACTGAACTCATTTTGGAGCAGTGCTTTAACTTTTTCAATAGGAAGCGAGACATGGAACTGACTGCAGCTCCATTGTTATGTCTACAAGGCTCAACACCATTGCAGCACTACATCCCAGGCAGCAAAATGATCTGTTCCAAAGCTTGGGCTGCTCTATTTAAGCAAAGACATCCACCTACTGCAGAGCTTAGCTTAGACTGGCTCCACTCTGGATACTAAGCACAGAACCCAACGACTTATTTAAAATAACCCTACTAAAGGAGCAAAGTGCAGTGGAAAGTAAGAGCAAACCCCAAGTATTCTCTCCACAAAGAGGGGCTCATTGCCTCTCTCACTGCAGATAGTTTCTAACCAGAGTTATCAAATGCAGAATCTAACAGCACAATGCAGCTGGGTTCCATGTTACTTCAGTGGAATACAATCACATGCTGGACTAAGAGCGGATAATGTTTTCACCTGGCAGTATCAGAAGACTGATGTCCCAAAAGGGGAGACTCAGACAGACTGGAGGGAAAGGTCAGAGGTCAGCATACGGCAAGATGGAAGAAACAGGAAGTTGAGGAGAACAAAAAAGAAAAAAAAAAAAAGGCAGAAGCTAGAAGGAAGGCTGAAAATATTTGCTGCATCACCAAGATATTGGTGTACATTGAAACCAATATACAAAATAAGGAGGTGAAAGTGTTCTAACCTACCCAAAGATATTACTGATAGAGTCCAGAAGGCCTCCAGCTGGCTGGGAGAGTCGCTTACTGAAGGAGGGGAGGACAGGTTTAAACCTTGTGAATAGCTACTCCACATAAAGATCAATACAAACAAATTTCATAGCAACACGTGTCTGGAAAGACTCCCTCCCCTCAGACCCAACCCAGAGACAGAGAACACCAAGGCAGGCATCAGTGCAAAAGTCATCAGTAACTACAACTCGGAACATGTTTTGTGGGTGAAATTTCTTCAATGTCCCTCACCTGTGAATTGCTGGGTTTAGATAAAACAGTCTGCCAAGCCTGAAATTTCAACCAAATTAACCCATAATTTCACATAACTACCTCTTACTTTCCACTCACTGCTATTTTAGAGAAAGAACGAGATGCATTTAATCTAGGTGAAGACTATTTTCAGCATTTCAGCTAAACCCAGCTCTTTGCAAAGTCACATTGATATCTTGTAAAGTAATGGAGGCATAAAACAACAGACATTGTAATACCCATGTTATTAACTATTTAATTTTTAAACATTTATTTTAAAGATTAAACAAAGATTTTTCAGGCACTAGGGTAATTTATTTAAAACAGCAAGGGAAAACCAGCACATGAGTTTCCTACTGCTCTGGTAGAAGCACTAAACTGTGTTCCACGTAAGACACCTAAAAACTTAAGTTACATTCCCAACATTGTTCCAGCTCTACTATGCCCCTTGCTCTTCCTCAGTGACATGCTACAAGAATCTCTTGGTCACAAACCTGGGCATCCGGCTGACAGCTGGCACCGGAGAAGTTTCCTCAGCTGGGTCAGACGTTTCATCTGCAAGCACTTCGATATCATCATCCCTGCTGAAGTGAGAGAAAACATCTCCTTTTCAATCAGCCACTGACAGCATGAACTGACAGGATGGCACTGTTCCAGGGCTTGTCAGTGTCAATGCTCGGCCCACCCCAGGTTTATGGAGCTGTAGCAACACACAGGTACATCCAGACAACACACACTGACGCAGCTGCCACTGCCAGAGATTTAACTCAACACACAGCTGAGTTCTGAAAACAGACACGGACAGTTTTGTTTTAATTTGTTTTAAATTTCAGTTTTCCTTCCACCTTCCACCAATTCCACTTCGCTGACAGCAGGGCTGGATTTCCACATCCCCGTTTCTGTTTTCAGACCTCCTTTCCAGATTCTCTTTACTACGGGCATCCTATTTCAGCCTGTAGCACTAACTACATACAGCATTGTAACAACCCACCACACCTGAGCGGGGCTTCACTACAGAGTGAGTGTTATTTGCTGGAACAGTTACAGAACAACAAAAACATGAGTTACTGCATCACCAAGTATAGGTGATATCAGCACCTTTTTTGCTGTTTCAAAACAAGGAAGTGTTAAAAAAGCACAAGAGTTTATTGAATTTTCCTGCTTCACCTAGTACTTCAGGTGCTGTGCCATTAAGTGTAAGAGCTGTTTTTGTTCACTCAGCTGTTTTTGTTCAAAGTGTTGGTGGTCGACTGAACACAAGTGTGAGATTCCAGCACATGTACGATAAATTATTCCAGCTAAATTACTCAGCTAATGCTGAAAATTTCCCCCCCATTAGTCATCATGGTCTGTGACAGCCTAGTATTTTTTCCTTCAATGACGATTTTTCCTCCACTGCTGATTATCCAGGACAAACTATTTTTAAACACACTTTACCAACCTAATGCTATTTGACTGAGCAGAAGTTTAAATTCAGCATTTAAATAACTAATTTGTGCCATCAGATAACACCCAGTTGCAAAAACATTTAAAAGGATGAAACCATTTGTAATCCCTCATTTCAGAATACAGCTGCACTTTAAATTCTAAGATTTTGGAGGACAGTATACATGAAAAGGCTATAGAAAATACATTCACTGAATGAATGTATGAGGCTGGTGTTTCAATAAAATACTAGCAATATTTATTTTGAAATTTTATTGAAATTTTATTTCAATAAAATACTAGCAATATTACTGCCAATATTTATTTTTAAAAATCTAAGGTTTCTGCTATTAAAACTATGTTTTAGTTTTAATAAAGAACTTTTCATGGTAACAATGTATTTTTAAGTAAATATAAATACCAGGGCAACCCCCCTGAAATGGTACAGTTTTTCCCCTCTGTAAGCAGCACATTTACACAACACAAACCCCCTCAAATTATAAAATCATGAAGAAGAAATCAAAACCATCTCTGCAGCAGAGTTTGAGTAGTTTACAAAAGCAATTATGCTACAGGGTGTCCCATACTCCTTTTCCGCATGCCCTTCCTCCCTCTCCTCTCCTCTCATGCGGAGCCCCCCCTTCCAGAGGGATGCACTGCTCCCATCCTGCACAAGGGCTTGCAGCAGAGCATTCAATGTGACTCTGTGATGTGAACATAAAGAGAAAAGATCTCCAGAAAAAGCCTGCAGGGTGCTCTGGCACCACTCAGCAGGGCCCAGGAACAGAGCAGCAGGTGCAGCTGTTCCGGAGTAGGCAAACACAAACACCCTGATCAGCCCAGCTCAGAGCACCCACAGCCCCCACTGCCCACTTCAGCCACCTGATCCAACACCACCCAGGGCCAAACACAGCCAGGCAAGAACAAGGGACTAGAGGGATTTCTCTTCAGCTTACCAGGTTTTTTTTTTCACTGGTTTTCCCTTAGACAATAAATCCCTGCCAGTATGGAAGCCATGTATTTTCAACCAGGTTAATTCACTCAGTACCTGTTCCTACAGGAAATCATTGAGCACATTTGTGGTCTAACATTTTAAAATCCAGGCATCTCCAGAGTTTCATGACAAACTATCTTAAAGACCACAGGCACATATCTCAGCATAGAAACATTTGTTACAACAACATCTATTGACCATATGAACCATTCCTGGAACTTTCAGTCCAAGCATCCATTTTTAGTCCTAGAAGAGCTCCCTCTTCTGTACGTTCAGGTAGGGAGAGTTACTGCACATCTCTGACTTCATACGAGAAGTTTAACACTCCTCTACAGCGTCCAATTTAGGAATAACAAAGATACCACTGATTGTGCATCTGCATAAACCTGAGGCATGAATTGATGTAAGAGACTCTATAAATCAAGACTGCTTACGGTTCAACAGGCAAGGGCTCCTTGGCAGCTTCTGCCAGCTCCTTCTGCAGCCTGGCCTGACGTCTCCTAAGGAAGAGAACCCAAGGTTATATAAAAAAGAAAAACAAGAACATTTCCTTAATCCTATTTCAAAGGCTACCCTGCACAGTTCTTCATAAGATTTAAAAGAAGAAGATGGGCTTCATAAGATTTAAAAGAAAAAAAAAAAAGAAAAAAATCAGTCCCCTGATTTAATTTCATTCTGCTTTTCAAGATACTCTTGAGCAGGAGAGGTAGTGTACTTACTATGAGTAGCAAAGGACAAGATCACTCAAGTGAAGCAATGAGGCAAAGTGGCTAGGTTTATGGCCTTTTATGATCCATATGGATATGGATCAGCTTGGAGGGCAAGAACTTGCCAAAATAATGATTATGTTAGTGAAGCTAATATAAAACCGCCAGATACTGTGAGACCTGTAATATAACTCTGTCTCCAGGTATCATTAGCTGGCAAGTAAGCTGAAACAATTCAGAAGAAAAATTATTTTGCAAGGAAAAAAAGCCATACAAAGTATTTTTGCAATAAGGTTTACATAGCTTGGTCTCATGGCAGATGCTCATTCTAGAGAAATGCAAGTAACACTGAAGTGAGTCAAGTCAAAAAAGTATAAAACTAGGAGCAGCATAAGATGCAACACTAACAAGAGAAGTCCAAATCTAATGCCAGCAAAACCCCACAGTTTCTATCTGATTTATGATATTCAGCCCACAGTTAAATGCTGCTGAAGAAACAAAAGAACATGTTTTATTCATTTAAAAGACAGGAATGTTTTCACAAAGCATCAGCCTGTGCTGGCTGGAAAAAGGAACAGAAAGTTCCGGACTCTCACTGTGTGCAAGAATAGAGATCTCAGAGGTCAAAAGTAAATCTGGTTTTATCCTATGCACTCATAACTCAAAAATATATCAGTTTTATCAAACAGAGGTTATGGATCTCACCTAGAATCCTTTTCATTTTCTGCATTCAAACGATTGGCTTCTTGTGCTTTCTCTGCCATCCAACGTGAGACCAGCTCCTGGTTGTCTTCAGTAGTTTTCCTTAGTTTCTCCTCCAAGGCATTGAAGGTGATCTGGAGAGCATCATATTCGTCTTTCAGTGTCTGATTAGCTCGCTCAAGATCTTGCAGTTTGCTACGCAATTCCTGGCACTCTGTTTCCAGTTCAGAAATCTTTTGCAAATACTCTGCAATCCTGGAATGGCAACAAAACATACCAAATAATGAGGACCTCCTTCGGGACCTGTGCCATCTTCCTTGTGCTGTTTGCACAGTGCCTTACAAAGGCATTTTTAGCCCTGGGCTAAGACTCCTAGAGAATATTATAACTCTAATAAAGAACTCCATCAGAAGTCTGGTCACAGACAAAACAGCTCCTACTCACTTGGCTTCGTTCATCTGCATCTCTTTGTCTTTCTGCTGCATTTGGTTGTTCAGATCAATTACAGACTGGGCCAGCTGGGGAGAGGAGAAAATTGCATTACGAACTGCAGGGATGTCAGTGGATAATACACTGAGCAGCCATCAGTGCAAGCACAGACTAATCTAGCATTAAAAGCATGGATCACACCTTTCAGGTCTTTTATAGCCCAGTTTTCTATGCAGATCTGCTACACAGGTCACTAAATGAGAGAATCCACTTTCAAAAATGAATTGTCAAATAGGTGCTGTCCTTTGATGTTTCACTCTCTTCCCTCAAAAAGCTTCATTAATAGTCAGATCAAATAGAATGTGTATTAGGAAGAAATTTCAGTAGTGGAAAAATCAATACAGAAACTAAAAATTGTCAAGTAAATAAACAACAAATGAGTACTGACAACCAAGAAACAAATTGTCCTGTTATGGCCAGGACAGCCATTCTGGGAGACACACAGCTCTCACTGTGAACACAGGTGCCACCAAGAGTTTTCTCACACGGTAAGTTGCTGGTGGAATGCCTGCAGAGCACAGGCATTAGAGGGGTAGAGGCCAACACTGCCAAGCTGCAGCTGCCAGCTCACAGCTTACCTGGAGCACAGCCTCAGATGCCCAGGAAGAAGGAAGACTGATTTTTGGGAGGAGTGCCTGCCTCTGTAAGTGGTTTTAGGACACCAGGTTGGGAGCAAAGAAAGTATTGTGAGTCCCCTACTTGGTGCATACCTCCTATAGAAAACAGTCTCCTCTTTGGAAAGCTCAGAATTGCTGACAGTGGAGCTTCTCCACACCTTCAGTGGGGTGTGATCACATGAGCATGATAGCATTTTCCAGGTCATTCACACCTTTTCCCTATGGAAGTGTGCAGTCCCATTCAGCCCACTGCTGTGCTTTTAAAAACCTAGTTCTGCTGCTGAAGCTTCCATATCTCCGTGTCAAAAAAAATCCCAAAACACAAACCCAAGACCCCATGGCTTTTCTTCTCTTCCAGGCCCAAGTGTCCTGGGCTCTGAACCAGCACTCCCTTTCCAGCCCAGCATCGTAGCTCTTTTGACCTTGGCTGGTGCTTATTTATTTTGTCCACTGCCACAGAAGTGGTGCTGCAAAGTGAGACCAGTGAAACCACACATGGCCCCCTATGCCCCACTCATTCCAAGGCTTTTCAAGGTACTAGTGGTCATATCCAGCTCTGTGGCCCAGATCAGTTCCTTCCTCCTCTAATACAACTAAAAACCTACTAATGAAGCTGAAAATTCAGCATTTAAAAATCATGCTACTCTGACAGTGTAAGCTCTCATCTCCTGGTGACAGACCAGCCCATCTCTGGTTGATTTTAATCATCAAAAATTGGGGAAGCTTGAAAAGGCTCTAGACAAAAGGAGGAAAAAATTATGATTAATGAGCCTGGTAAAATCATAGTCAGGCTCCCAAAAGGCCATATGGACCACAGAGAACATAAGAGGACTTTCCAACCTCGCCACGTTTCTTGTGCAGCTCAGTCAGCTCCTCTTGGTGCTTTATCTTCAGCTGGGCCAGTTCCTGCAGCTGTGTATCGTTCCACGTGCCATCATGCCCTGGGCTGCAATCGGAAAGAGAAGAAGTGATGTCCCAAACTAGAATCCAGTTGTTTCTGTGCCTTTGCCAGGGTCCGGACATTGCCTCCCTGGGATGCTCTGTACACCAGGGACACAGGTGATTCATAACAAACCAAGCCACAGCTGCCTTCCACACGAGGCACTCCTCACCAGCCCAAAGGCCATCACACAGTACTTGAAAGTTGCATCTCCTGAGGACTACATTCACTTTTTGTACATTTCTGAACCAGAATTCAAACTCCAGTGGAAAATAACTAGCCTTTGTTTAAACCTGCATGAACACGACTGAGTCTTGGAAATACACTCTCTAAATTCTAGAACAATTACAAATATTTTACCACCCCAATTTGTTCTAGAGGACAAATGGATCCTGAAGATGGATGGATCTTGATGAAATGGTTCAACTAGAGACAGTACAGAACCAAGAGCTAGGAAACCAAGGGTGTATTCCCAGGCCTTTGGGTTTACAGACCCAGGTGTGACAAGTCACTTCTCCATTGGCCTGACTCTTTCTGTGCAGAAGTTTTGAAGTAGTTACTAACTGTGTTTTTCAACACTATTACCATAAAATAATCTTGAATTTCTACATATCAGAACATTTATATCACCCCTGGCCCCAAACAACCATAGCATAACACTTATCACTCATGCCTCTGAAAGCACAAAGACAGGAACAGAGACAACCAAGGTTTTTTAAAAGCATAAACACACACAGACTCTGACCATACTATCAGATTTATTTTGAATTACAGCTTTCTAAAAAACCATAATTTTAACTTCAACACCATTATATCAGACAAACAGAACAAGGTAACTGCATCCCTTTCTGCAGTCATTTTGTGTTGTAACAGTCCAAAGGGAAACAGATCATCCAAAGGCCTCACAGTGGTATCAGTAACCTAATACTCTTCTAAAAAAACCAACCAACCTCTCACTGAACTAATGCTGGACTAACTGCATTTCCAAAAAATTGTATGCACTCAGACAGGAAGCCAAGTCCTGTGGTAATAGCCAACACATCCTATAGCTCCAGTCACACATACCCCTATAGCCAGAACTAGATACCACTCCTTGTCCTTGAGGGAAGTAAAAACACTTTTCCTCAGTTATCTAGGATTAGAAAAGTAATCCTTTTTCAAAAACCTGTCATATATTGAGCACAGTATCAGAGTTCAGCCGAATACTTACTTTCAGATGCTGCTTCTGTGCCTTACTTCTCATCCACATTTAGTCCAGCCTCATCTCTAAGAGCTGGCATTCAACCAGAACTGAAATGGTTCAAGACAACTGCAGCCATTTGAAAGCTTTTAGGAACTTTCACATGGGTTTTAACTCCAGCCTGCTGGAGTTTTGCCTGCAATTCCTGTAAACTCAGGAGTTCTTCCTTCTCTGCTACATTGATTTGTTTTGTATCCCACTTGGACATGCTCATACATTTCCCTGCTGTAGAGGTGTTCTGGTTTCAGGACAAGAGCAAAAAGAACCTCAACAGAGGAAGCAATTCTTACAGAAGTAGGAATTCTTAGCTCCTTGGTCCTGCCTTCTCTTCGGGTACACAGAGGGCAGAGCCTGCCAGCCTTCACCTGTGGGACAGACAGGCTGTCCAAGGGACACTTCTGGCACATGGGTTTGCTGTGCCAATGCCCACAGAACCAGCAGCACAACCCCCGCCTGCAGCACCACAGTGCTATGCCCAGGATAAGGAGAAAGATTCCCAAGAAATCCTACTAAAAAGCAGGCAGAAAACACCTTCCTTTTGGCATCTGGTGCTTACTTAGGACCAACACTTCACGATCATGCTTATTTCTGTTCTCCCCTTTCATGTGATGACACAGATCAAAAGAAACTAAGCCATTAAACCATCCCATACTCATTAGGAAGAGCAGGCAAACACTTGTAAGCATTACAAGGCAAACAGACCACATGCAGCAGCTCATCGTGGTCCACCCCTGTTCTGTTAGTTTGTGACAAATCAGCTTCCCTCTCAAACCTGGCCGGACCTCTCTGTGCTGCATATTCTAAACATTACTGTAACTTTATCACAGGCTTAGAGACAGCTGTAAGTTATTTTTAATCTGACAGAATTCCAGTTTGTTATGTGCCAAGTCACTGTAGGGACCCAGGAGCTGTTTGTGGGAGGCATCAAACACTGGTTTAGGTTACAAGGTGCACAACAGACAGCCGCTGACAAATGCAAGGCATCACAGGAGTGTTACATACCTGGTCTCATGTCTGCTCTGCATGTCATATTTTTCTGCTTGAAGCTTATCAGCCAGCACTGCATGAAGGTCTGACTTCTCCAGCAGCTTGTTATCTGCAGGAGCAAAAAGTGAACTTAAGACAACCAGAAAGCAAATCCAGATTCCCACCTTCTCCTGCCAGCTGTGATCTAGTCCCTTTAATTACTCTGACACAGCCAAACACTATGTGAACCTCCACAGCACATCAGTGTGTTCTCCTCCTCTTTGACCTCAACAGGTTAAGGCACCATACACCTCCAACCCCAGGAATTCCTCATTTATCCTGATGCTGTGTGAGGCTGGTCTTATGAAAGCTTAATCAAGAGAGAGAGACTGCTCAGGTGCACTGCTATCTGCTAAAACTGAGAGAGTTCAAAGTTGAGGCTCTTTACAGCCCCTCAAAGGATGGCAACTAGGAGAACAGGCCTGGCAGAGAGGCCAAACCCAGCTCTGCAGGGTCCTGTCCAGGACTGGTCACTTTCTCCCCCGTGTGTGGGACCCCCCTTCCATCCTGATGCAGCTGAGGCAGGAGAGGGGCGGGCAGGAAAGCCCTGGACATAGAGTGCTGGCCCCTCGATAGCTCCGAATTTTACAAAAGACCATGAGCAGGGTCAATAGCACCATTGTTCCCAATTCCACATGCAACTGGGCGGGAATTGTGCAGACAATTCAGACATTCAATCTTGTCCAGGGCACAAAGCGCTTCAGCCTCTGAGAGAACTGAAACAACTACTTATTTTCCTCGATAAAGCAGAAATTCCAGCTTTCCTGTTATTACAGACGTATCCAAAACAGTCCCATGCAAACGGCTCGGGCGAGACCCCAGGGACCCTGTGCCACCACGACTTTCCCACTTTTCAAGAAGAGGAAGAATCCCACAATGATTCGCGCTGGAAGAGAGCACGGCGGGTCACCAGGTCTCACCTCCCTGCTAAAGCAGGGTCATCCCTGAGCACATGGCACCGCATAGTATCCAGTTCTGGAATATCTCCAGCGAGGAAGATTCCACACCCTCCCCACAGAGCAGAGGCTCCCTGCAGAAACTGATGGACATCGGTGAGGGCGAAGCGCTAGTCGGCCGCGCCCCCGCCGGGCCCCGCTTACACTGGGCGATGATCTCCTCGAAAGCCTGGCGCTGCAGCCGGTCCCGCCGCCGCAGCTCCTCCGCGATGTGCCGCTTCCAGGGGGGGAACCCTGCGGCGCGCAGCCCCGACGCCATCTCCGCGGCAGGCCGGGGCGGAGCAGGCTGGGGCGGGGGCTCAGGAGGAGGTGGGAGCGCGGGGAGGCGGCGGGAGCCCCCTCAGAGCCGGG
>VZTN01012144.1:32606-78627 GCA_013400515.1 Erpornis zantholeuca
GCCGTCCGCCCGCCTCCCGCCCGCCCCCGGCGCCGCTGACTCCACCACCACCCGTGTCCCCAGGCCGGAAAGCGCCGCGCGAGATCGCGCTGCAACCGCAGGGGGCGGGGTCGGCCTCAGGCGGGAGGACAGGCGCCTTCTAAGGAGAACTCTCGCAGCGCCATTTTGAGTCCTCCATGCAGGCGCCATCTTGAGCGTGGCCCTGCCGCCATCTTAAGAGTGTCCCTGCAGCCATGTTGAGAGTGTCTCTTGCTATCTTGGGAGCGTCTGAGCCGCCATCTTGAGAGTGGCCGAGCCGCCATGTTGAGGCCCTCGCTGTCCGCTAGCAGCGCATGCGCACAGGTCAGGCCTGGGGGTTGGGGTAGCGCCGTGCGGGGCCGAGCCCTCCGCGGTCACAGCGCTCGCAGCTCGGTGTCCCCTCAGGGCCGGCACCTCTGTGTCACCCCAGGGACGCTGGCGGGGCTTTGGTGAGCTGAAGGGCCGGTCCCCACGTGGCACCGGGACTGTCCGGCCTCGGCAGCCACGGCCACACCTCTGCCTGCCCCTGTTAAAGCACGGGTATTACTGTGAGTGAACATTCAGCATTTATTAAAGGCTTCACAGAGAGCAGAGAGAGTGTTGTACTACACTGCGCAAATACGACATACCTGCAGTGCCACTGAGTGATCTTTTCCTTTTGTTTCCTTTACAAAACACCGCCTCTTGCAGCATCGCTTGCCGGGAATCAGGGCGTACCGGGATGGGTCAGGCTGGGAGTGCCCACAGGGGCTCCTCTGGTGCCACCCCCCTGCGCCAGCAGGGCCATCCCAGAACACAGGGCACTGGATTGTGTCCAGAGGGCTTTGGAATATCCTCAGTAAGGAGACTCTAGCCCTCTCTGGGCTCTGTTCCAGCTCCGTCCTTGCCCAGGGCAGAAGTTGTGCCTCCTGTGCAGGGGGAATTGCTGGGCTCAGTCCGTGCCCTTTGCTGTGGTGCCACTGCTGGGCCCCGGAGCGGAGCCTGGGCCCTGCTCTGACCCTCCCTGCACACAGGGACACCCAGGCCTGAGGACCCCTCTCGAGGCTGAACAGCCCCAGCTCAGCCTTCACGGAGGGTGGTGGTAAAATGAAATGGAGCTTGAGGCTTTCTAGGAAAAACTACTTAATTTGGAACATGGCAGAAGCTTCTGTGCAGCCCTTCCTGCACTCCCACCTCCTGCCCTGCCTCACAAAGACACATGTTCTCTGGCAAATACAAAAATCCATAACAACTTGCTCCACTGCTCTACTTTCAACTGCTTAACTTCCTAAGTAATGTCTTAGGTAACCATATTATTATAATTTAATTTGAATCTGGGCAGGACTCATAAAGCTTTTTGTCTTGGACTGCCTAAATTGCTTTGTTTTTCTTTTGAGTAAATGAATGAAAATGCAAATATGAAATTGTAACAGCGTGAAATAGATGATTCACTAGATTATTAGACTGGAGGAGAGTGTGCTATTGGTTGAGTTAATAATAGTTTGTGCACAGCTTTGTCTTATGAAGTATACAATGCACGAGGTTATGTGCGTTCTCCGTAAAGCTAATTTGGCCAAGTGTAAGCACACAGCCTATTTCATTCTACTTCTACATCACAAAATCAAATTAGTTGTTTCAAAACTTAAAATTACTAGTAATCGTAGGTTAAGTCCTAATTCTACAGCTATAGTTGCTGAAGTCCTGAAGGGCAGTGCTGAGAGAAGTTCATCCTGTCAAATCTTCTTCTCTACATCTTAAACCTTTGCAGAGAAGGAGGAAAGCAAACGAAGCATGAGAAAAAGAGAAAGGCAAAGATACAGAAATACGGGGATCAGGCTCAGTAGCTCCTGTCCTGAGGCTTTTACTTTGGCTTTAATATGCAATCAGCCCCAAAGTGCCTCACTGCCTTTGAACTGCCAACCCCCTGCTTTTTTCAGCCCCTCAAAAAAAAAAATAAATCCTTCAGCTCATCTTTGAGAGCAGGCTTTTCTCACTAAAACTGGCAGGGAAAGTAATTGTCCCCTATTTTTTTCAGCCGCACCTGCCTGCTGAAAGAATCAGTGCGAGTAGAAATGACAGGAAAACAACAAAAAAAAAGTGTGCCCTCAAGCATTAGATAAATAAATTACTGCAATCATTGCAGATGTTTTACTGTTTACAGCAGCTGCTAGAATGTTCCAAGGGAAGGCCTTTAATTAATAATAATTAATAAATAATCTTTATATGTTTGAATTTATAAAAATCACACTATGTTACAGATGCCCACTTTTCTGTAATCTGTGATTTCTTTAGTGAGCAGGACATCCTGATTTTCTTTACAGTACCTACTAACAATGTTTTTCCCACTCCAATACAACATTCTTAAGTATATCTGAGGTTTCTGGCAGTCTTTCCAATAGCACATCCCTGCTCCATCATCTGTCATCCTGCTCCTCTTTTATATCCACAAGAACTGTCAGGACATGTGACAAAACAGCTCGTCCAGGCTGAAAGTGGCTTCTTCACTTGAAGCACCTTTCTGCCACCAGCAGCATCAAATCTGGCAATTTGTTCATCACTAAAATTCAGGAGTAAAAATTTCAGACTACCAACAAATTAGCCTGCTTTTCAGGAAGCACCTTCTGCAGTGAAGAAGCAAAAACGGTGCCTCCAATAAATACTGCACTCCACAACCATAGAGGGAAAAGCAGGGCTTCTGGTGGAGATGTGGCCAGCTTTAGCCAGCACATTTCAGGAAGAATTGAGAATGTCAAAGTAGCCCAGCAGGAATGACAAAGGTATTTGATACAGAAGATTTGATACAGGAATTTTCCAGTAGAAGAAAGACTTGGGCAGGTGGAATTGTTTACCCTAACAAGGAGAAGACTTATGCAAAGCGTGACAGCACGGTGTAAATATGCATGTCAGGAAATTAAGACAATGCCCTGGTCTGCTTGTTCATATGGGACAGGATTACACTGAAAGGGCCTCAGGTTTACCTCAAAAATGTCCACTAGAGATGAGGAAGGGCTGGTAAAAGCTGGTGGAGCTTGAAACAGGCTGCTTGAGGCAGATGAGAATCTCTCATGCTGGAAATTTATAAGGCCACTTGAAAACACGGTGAAGGATTTTGTAGTTTACTCTTTGCTGGTGAGGTGAATGGATTGCAAGGTCCCATCAGGGTCCCCCCCAGTCCTGATTCTGAGCTGACTGTGTTGTGACTGACACTCAGGTGGCAAAATGGATCCCTGGAGCAGTTTTTGATGGGATGTTTGCCTGAAGCTTCGTGCTCAGATTCACTTACTTCCTTCCCTGCTTTCTGGCTGGGAATCAGAAATGTTTGTTTTCCGGGAAGATGCTGATCACCAGTGTCCTTCCCAAAGTTATGTTCAAGGCACCATTTTCGAATTCAGCTTTCTTTTGGATCTTCAGTTTACCTTTGAAAAGAGGGAACATGTCCCACACCTGATCATCATCTTTGTACTTCAAGCTATAATGTCAAGATGCAAATTACTGTGGAGTATGGAGCAGACATAAATTCTACATTAACTCTCAATCTTTTCTGTTGCAAAGGTCTTTTTTTTATTTTCCAGTCTCTTTGCTACCTTTACTTTCTTCCCTTGTCTGACCTTTATGAGAGAGAGCTTTTACCCACCTCCCTTCTGCTGGGTTCTCTCTCATTCCACAAAGTCTTTGTTGGTTGCTTTTCTGCAACCTTTCTGCATGTTGCTGGACACCTTCATCCATTTCCACCCTTGCATTCTCTCTTGAGCCCAACATTTACTACCCTGTTCTGTGCCACCTTAATTAGTTATGATATAATCTAATGATAAGAGAGACTAATTTATTTTCTATGTAATCTAAACCAGACGTTGGGAAAAAAATGTGGTAAAGTGTTAATAATAACTATAGTGTGTAGCAGATTACCATCCCTGGCACAGAATGGTCTCAGTTAAATAGAACCGTACAAGTATGGAATAGCTGAGTCTGGATGGGCCTCTGGAGATTCTCCAGTCCAAGCCCCACATTCAGCAGACCTGTGTCTGATCTTCATGATGGCTTCTGCAGTACTGGTAAAACAGTTCTGATGACAGTTTTCTGATAGCTACAGAAGAATGTCAGTTAGTTTTGATCTAAAAGGGTACACTTAAAGGATACTTAACTTAGCTGACTTGGGAGCTAGAGCAAAGCTTATCTGCAAATAAAATTAATGAAACAGAATAACGGTAATGAACTGAGAACAGAAGTTCAGGGAAATTTGGTGATGCATAATGAGATAATGCTTTGTGATGAAGCATAATAAGATAATGCAGAAAAAATATAGCAAATTACAGTAGGCAAAAAGAAGTCTCTCTTCTGTCAACCTGGGATTCAAATCTGAAAGAATTTCTGAGAAACTTCAGTAGTTTAACACAAATGCAATCTTAAAATAGTTTTTATTAGGAGCCTCACTTGAAACAACACCATGCACACACTGTGGAGTTAGGAGGATCTTTTTCATATTCATGTGAATAATAACTTGATGTTTGCTTATATATATTTAGAAAGAACATCTTGTACCTCTGCAGCTAACACCTTTCCTGCACAAGGGAGATCTGGCACACTAAAAGGAGCATTTGGATTATTCTGTATCACTTGCATAACAAGTCCTTTTGTAGGCCTTGCAGGAATGCCCTGGGGACTGCAGCAGCCCTGTGGTGGCAGGTGTGACCAGTGTCTGAGACAGTGCCAGCTGGGCACAGAGAACAGGCAAAGACATTGACTCTGTCGCTAAATACTTCAGCCTCAACAACATGAGCACCATGCTGATGTAGCTGATGATCGAGAGGCTTTGCAGTCACTTCCCTGAGCCCAGCCCACTGGCTGCACCTCTGATCTGTGTTATCAGCAGGGGACGTCACAAGTGACAGCAGGGACAGAGTCTCATTGGCAGATGTCCCACGGGGGAAAGTGTCGATTTCTGTCTTGGGGTGATTTTATGACGATACTCTATTCCCTAATCATCTGCTTTATGACCAGGAAGGCTTTTTGTAGCTTTAAGATGAACCAGTGATAGAGGGAATAATTAAGCTGGGATAGTAAGCGAGCATTTAAGGGTTAATAGAATAGTCATTAGTCAGGCTTAGGCATGACCCCAAGGTTATTGAGATAAGAGGAACTAATTGCAAACAGATCCTGCTGAAGACAAAGAACTAATAGTTGAAACTTAGAGCCAGCACTGGGGTTTGGAGAAGCTCCAGGAGCCCCCAAAGGGTCTAGAAAGCATGCACCAGTAACAGAGGTAAAAAGTTTAAGCTATGAGGAAGACCCTTGAAGACCCTTACTTCATCCCTGAAGACCCCAGCCCACAACCACCAGGATGCACTGTGCTGGCACGATCTGGAAATGACTTTTCAAACTCATTATAATATGAAGCAGGGACAGGTTATGAATATGTATAGGTGTCCTGGATTGCAAAGTAAGACGTGACCAAAAGCATATATTCTACCACCATCTTCATGAACTGTTGAAACCAGGTGGGGCAGTGCTCCCTGCCTCCTCCCTCTGGGCTATCTCCTGTTCATGGCCCATCAGTGCCTTATCTCAGAGCTCACCATCTCATTGTGAGATGCTCCACCCAGAGGGAGGAACCAGGCAGTCCATCCTGGATATAAACTGAGATTTTGAAAACCACAGGCAGCTTTTCCCACTGGATTTTCCAGAAGACAAGAGCTACATACCTACCACTGGACCTTCTGAGGAAGACCAGACCTTTCTCCAGGATCACCGCTTCAACAGAACCACATCCATCACTTCAGGAAGGCTGCAGCCACCATCTCATGGGGCTGCCACTGCTACCCTGACTGTCAGGGTGTCAGGTTGTATCTGACTCTGTCAGTTTAAACCAGTGTTTCTCCTGTCTTGTTTTATATATATATGTGTATATATAAATATTAGTAAAGAACTGTTATTCCTATTCCCCATATCTTTGCCCAAAAGCCCCTTGATTTCAAAATTATAATAATTTGGAGGGGAGAGGATTGCATCTTCCATTCCAAGGGAGGTTCCTGCCTTCCTTAGCAGACACCTGTCTTTCAAACCAAGACAATAGGAGTTCTCGAATTCTCATTAATGTGTACCACTTGGCTGCATAAAGCTAAGACATGCTGCCACAGTGAGCGTGCACATCTTTGGAGGAGGAATCCCCCTGTGCGCCATCAGCGCTGAATAAACATACCTGCTTTACAACCTCATAGGTTGTGGAGTCCCCTTTCACTAAGTCACATGGGGCCGGGGCTGGAGCCTCAGAGCCCTTGGTGCAGGCTCTGTTCAAACTCTCTCCCTCCGGTGCTCTGGACAGCATGGACTGGGATGCTGCATTGTTCCTTTTTTTGGCATTTTTTTCCTAGCTTGAAGCAAGAAATTTCTTTTCCGTTCCTTTCCCTAGCCTGAAGGCTGTACCAGGAATACTCTCAGCAGCTTTTTTGGTTTTTTTCCTTGAACTGTTTCAGCTTTGCTTGTTTTTCTTTTCACCTTGTCCGGGAACCCTTGTCAGGGTGGGACTGCCCTGAACCCGAGACC
Organism: Erpornis zantholeuca; assembly: GCA_013400515.1. NCBI lineage: Eukaryota > Metazoa > Chordata > Aves > Passeriformes > Timaliidae > Erpornis > Erpornis zantholeuca. The sequence continues at coordinate 39,144 of VZTN01012144.1, forward strand.
TTGGAGGAGCTGAACCAACACAAGAAAGGACATTAAACTCCACCAGCTTCGGCTGCTGCAAGGAGGAGACCCACGCCAGAAATTCAACAAGTTCCCAGCTGCTGTTGTCACCAAAACTGCAGGAAAAGCAAAAACCTTCCAACAACATTTTTAATTTTAGAGATAAGGCATTACTTTATTATCTGGCCATGATGTTGTTCTGGCCAGGATGTACCACAGAAATTATCTCATCCACACATAGCCTGGGTGTGCAGAGAGAATCATTCCATGATCCATGACCTTTACTAGATTTTTCAGATCTTTTATACAGTCAAAACTCATAGAAACGAGTAGGATCAGTGTTCATTGGTCTCAAGTTGTGTAGTTCTTAGTGTTTGGTCTCCTATTGGATTTACTTCTGATGTAAATTAGATCTTCATTCCTTGATTTTCTTATCAGTCTTTACCAGAGGAGATGTCTCCAGCTCTGCCAGAGGCAGAGTCTGGGGTAGATGTTCATAGATGGCTGCTGATGTTCTGTTGGTGTTCTGTCCATGGCCTTATCTCTTTGGGGCTACTCCCAGTCTGTTGAAATGCTAAGCCCATCAGGCCTCATCTAGAGGAACAATGACCTGGGGCAAAGGTGAAAAAACCTGGCTGAAGTTGTATATATAACATTTTTAAACTGATATGTTTACCAACACTGTGAACTCTTTTCTCTCCCCTTCCCAGAGACAAAGAAGGGCAGCCACCATCTCTGCCTCTTGGCCACATGGTGAGGTGGGGGTGGGGTATAAGGTTCAATTTTTTCCCTGTGTTTTGCGGGTATCTTACTTTGTCAGTTTAACCTTTTTTTTCACTTTCATCCCTGGTATCCATTTCTCTCATTGGCAGAAGAAAAGGGAGTTATCAAAGCCCTTTCCCTTTAGAGGAAATGATAATTCCAGGGCATTTCCTCCTGAAACTTGTCTCCAAAACCAATGCATTCTCTCAGGCAGAGATTACGGAAATAAAAGTGAAATATCTGGGTATTGTCTATTTCCAGTCCATCTGCTGATACTTGGTTAGGAGATCTCTGGGAACTGCCCTGTGTCACTTTGGTCAGTTAGTCCCGACACCCACAGTTTAATCACACATAAATATCTGAGCCTTCACAATGTTATAAAAATAAGGAGCTTGGTCTGGGGGTGAATCAATTCCTTTCTGGACAATACATCCCTTGAATCACATGGACTATTACCGTATTATCACAAGGACAACAGAAAATCATCGTAAAATTTTAGCAAACCTTTCATTTTAAAAACAAGTGGGAGGGTAGTGACTAAGCTGTACAGAAAAAGGGTGCTTGGTCCCAGTGGATAACAAGCTTAAGCAACATAATTTCTAACATCAAAATTATCCCATTGCTATTTTGGAGTGAGGAACTCACCTTAATTTGGTTTTCCCTCTGTTTTTCGTCTTCCTTGAGCCATTTTCTCTAAGACCCTGCCTTTACCAGGAAGGAAATGTGTCGCCCACTACATCTTAGGAAAGGCTTAACGGTGCCCTGTGGTGGTTGTACACTGAGAGGACAAGGAAACTGGTGTTAGGTGCAACAGGTGCAGGCAGGAAATGTTTAAAACTTACTGTGTTCTGCAACATTACATCCTGTAGCTGGGAACTTCAAGCATTTTTGACAGCTGGGTCTCCATGGAAATAAGTACAAAAAGACTCCAGCTATTTTAAGAACTTTAAAGGACTCTGGAAGGTAACGGATAGATAACACATCTGGGGGAAATCAGTACATTTTTGGACAATTCATATCCTTCAGTTCATGTCTTTTGCTCATACTGCCTGTACCAACTTCACTGGACAACAGCAGAAAGGGCAGAACAATGTGCTTGGTTTGGCAAGAGGGTCTCAGGCTCAGGGATGTCATAGAAATTAGCAGCTTGTGTTCAGTTCTGCTTTCATGTGGTTCAAGACAGGGGCAGTAAAACCAGTAGATACCATCTTAGAGGCTTTGAGACAGAAATTAAGAATTAAATAAAACAAACAGAAGCACCAGACTTATTTGTTAAATTCAGTTTTCTGATATTGATATTCACATTGCCAAGCTCCCACAGCTGCTGTTACCACTTCTACCATCCCAAGGTACAACCAGTCTTGCCACAGAGACAAGTACTTTGCAGTGTCTCACCATTTGTCCCACTTCTCCTCCACACCGTGTCTAAGCTGTTCACCTGAATCTCTCATCCACAGAGGCTTCAGAAAGCTCTTTACAGTGCCTTCTTTTGATCACAGTCCACTTGCACAAAACCTGGTGGGATTTGCCACCATTCCATCAGACTGTCTTTGGAATCCCAAGTGGGTAGGCAATCCATTTTTAGCATAGGAATAGGAATGTATTTTTTTTCTGCTGGAAACCTGGCCCTTCTCCCCCAGCAACACACCTTTCTAAAGGACAGGCCAAATCAAGTACCTGGATAGATTTTTATGCCTTAGGAAGTCCAGTGTTCTCAAACTCTGTTCATCTGGAAATCTGTGCACTATTTAAGCAGTATTCCCAATTAGGAGAATGTTTACACAGAAAGCTATATTTGTTTTATATCCAGCTTTTAGTTTCTAAACTTTGGGGAATATACTTTATTTTTTCCAGTTTAGGGAGTCAGGGATAAAACCAAAAAATCTGAGCTTGTCTCATTGTTGAGAAGTTGCCTTTTTTTAATAGAAAGCTCATCCCATTTCCATCTCCACACATAGAAGAATACCAGAATTACTGGGAACTGATCTAACTCTCTGCATTGGAACAAAAAGCTCACCGGCTTCAGGGAGGTTTTACCTGGTGGCCACACAAGTTCTTCTGCAACCTGGAAAAGTGAAATGCTCCCCAGGGCTGGGGAAATACCACAGATAATGAACTATGGCAATTACACTGAGAGGGTTCTGGTGAATAAAGCAAGAGGAATGTAAGCTCATGGTCTCTCTTGCTGATTTGTAGGTTACAGAGCCAGGTGCTTCAGTAATGACGCCTTGGAACTCCAACCTGCATGGCACAGAATCATCTCCTCTTAAAAGGTTTCTTCCTACAGTTTGTCCTCTTCCACCCATTCTCACAATCCTGTGCTCGGCCTCTTCTGCTCCAGTAAAATTACTGTACCTTTTCTACACTCACACAATTAGCAACTGCACCTGCTAACAGGTGCTGTAGTTTTCAAACTAGCTGTATCCACAAAAGGTCTGTGCTGACAGACACCTGCATTCCCAGTCTTCCCTGTTCTCCTCGGTGCCTTTGGTGTTTTCTTTGGGCAGTACTCTTTTTCTTTCTTTCTTCTTTCTGTCACTGAGCAAGCCAGTGTAATACCCACCTAAAGCTGAATCATGTGACAGGCAGTTCTGAATTTTCAATAAAGAATGACCAGAAAGGTGACTATTTTATTATTTTTTAAGTAATTAACATGGAAACAATAGCAGTGATTAAGTCACAATAGGCTTAGCCTAATAGTAACCACAGCATTAATACTTAACATGAATGTAACAGAAACAACAAGTGTGTTAACATTATTCATTCTCAGTCAATGAACAGAAGTGTACAGTAAGGTCAGCATTAATCTATTAAGAATGCTCCAAAACCAGCTGGCCAGTGTCCCCCAAAGCAGAGTGCTTGCTGCCAGGCAGGCTGGGGTGCTGCTGTCTGCCCCTCCAGCTGTACTCCTGGGCTGCCATGGGCCCTGCATCTTCCCCTGTTTCTGTCCATGGTTCTGGTGTTTCCCTGTATTCGTTGGCGTATCAAAGCAGGGCCTGCTTGAAAGAAAAAGAGCTGCAGTGCCACGCAGCCCTCACATGCTGTATCCCCTGGGTGGTGCAGGGATGCAGCCCCGAGCTCCAGGCAAGGCTGGCTCCACTGACAGTGTGTTACCTGCATCAGTATCTGCTACTCAAACTCTTTCCCCACCCTCCCTGACCTCCTTGCTGCATGCACAGGACATGCTTTTGGAGCTGTACCGCTTTTAAGATGCTTTCTTTTACATATCACTCTTTAAGAGGAATCCTGTAACGCAAAACAGAAATCTTGCTTTTGTAGGAAGGGGGTTCTTTCAATCCACCCCTTCCATCTCCTAGTCCTTGTACCGTACCATCCTTTTTTCCAAAACATTTACTAATGCATGTACTTGGCCACCTGCCTCTTAATGGAAGTACCAAAGTGACACTCAAAAGAATAACTTGCTTTTGGTATTGTGGTCCTGGCCCATCTTGGTCTGAGCAACATAGAATAAACTTCTCAGCTAGAACATTTTCATAATCACAGGAAGGGCTACACCTTCAAAAATAAAATTCCTCAGTCTTTTTTAGAACCTGACCAGAGGACGTAAGTGTGAACAAAGCAGTAGTCTCCATCATTCTTTCCATCGGGATTCCTCCTAGGGTACCACCAGCTGCTGTGCTGTGTTCACTGTAGAGACAAGAGAAGACATCAACTTGTATGTTGTCAATTCTACAAGTTTTGAGTTTCTATCTCAATGGAGATGGAAAAAAAAATCCTACAGCTTGCTAAAGCGGGCTTTTTCTCCCAAACCCACTTACTAAGGCCTTCCCTACTCATTCTCCTACAGCTCATGATGTTCTGTTGAAAAAGAAACAAAAAACAACACCAAACCAAACCAAACCACAACAAATGAACTCATCAGACCAGGAAAGCCTATGTCTGATTATTTCTGTAGAGCGTTCAGTAATGTTTTTGGACACACTGTTCTAAGTTGCTAAGTGTTTACCACTAACTACTAACTACTTTTAATCATCTTTTTATTACTTACAGCAAAGCAAATCCATTTTCCAGTACTACAGATTTGTGCTATCAGACCAGGATTGGCCACTCTTAGGAACAGCCCAGTATGCCCGAAACAAGACATAGCAAGGTATTGACTATTTATATTCCTCTTGTGACCACCAGGCTTAAACAGTCCAAAAGGTAAAAATTCCTGCAAAGTTAAGGCCATAGTTTCAAAACATGCCATCCTCTGCAGCAATACTGCTTTAGGATATTCCCTGGAACCTCCTGCTCTGCAAGCTCTGTAGTTTTGTGCAACAGCACTGAGCTTGGATAGGAACCATGGAGTGAGGACAGTGACTAAGCCAATACTAGCCCAGTTGCAGTGACATCACAGCCCAAGACAACCTCCCCCCCACTTCACTCCCCCGAGTAACACACCGCTGTAGTTGTCCTGCTGACTGGGCCCTCCTCCGGCCGGTGCTTCCCGGAGTGCGGCAGCTCTGAACTGTCCCGGTAGTCCCGGCCCTTGGAGTTCTGCATGTCCAGCACCGCGCGGCTCTTGGAGGGCAAGGGTGGCTTGTTCTGCTGTCCCTTGATGCTGACTTCAGCCCTCAATGGCTTCACGATTTTTTTGAGCGGTGCAGAGTTTTCCAATGGTGTTGTCATCTTTGGTTTGCCTTGACTCTTTTCCCCTGTATTCTTTTCTTCCGATTGGCAGGGGGAGGTGTAGGACCGGAATCGCTGTGTGGGCACCAGGAAAGGTGGTGATGGCTGTTTGCCAGAGGTCTTGCTGCACTCAGGCTCCTGTGGCTTTGTGAGATGATAGCTCTGCTCAGGCAGCAGTGGCTGCTCTTTCCGCAAGGCCTTGGCATATTCCTGCTCTTTCTTGGGGGCCGCCTTGCCCTTGGAGCCCATGGAGCCGTACAGCGGGTTCTCAAACATCTCTGGCCTTTGCTGCCCCTCCTCCTGCAGCACAGACTCTGCTGTGGATTTCCCCACATCAGGTGGCCTGCAGGAAGTAGGGTGAAAAAGAGACTTGTGAAGAGAAGGCAGGAGAGTCACTGACTGATTGAGAGAGAACATGACTAGCAAATGAGTGTGAGCAAATTAAACTGACTGCCTAAAGGGGCAACAGGAAAACAATTAAACTCTGGGAGAAAGAACAGAAGCGTGCACTGTTTTTACTTTGTTAAATCATTAGTAACACAACAGCAGAGAGCAGATACGCATAGCATTGTGTAAACTCCCTGCTAGACTACAGTCCTGTCAAAGTGATGTTTGGCTTCTTTTTGAACACAGATAAACTACCAAGCCAAACTGTGCCAGCTCCTTTGATGACTCTGCTACACAGAGATATCTGAATTTGAGTATTAATTAGAATCTTCAGATCTGGCAGAGAGGATGGAAACGGTTGTCTAGAGGCTTAAAATAAGAGCTCCCATCATACTGTGGCATTTTACAAGTAGGTCAATCTCCTCTTGCTACCAATGCTGCACAGTATTCCTAAGGAAAGGTTAAATCTCCTTAAGGCACCCAAATGCACAGTGCAAGAGTAATAGCTCTGCTGTAGGGTGAGCCAATATGTGTGCATTCCCAGAGGAGCCCTTTGAGCTGCAGGTCAGCTTGGAATGACAGCATAGATGTACAATGGGACACAGCAGTCCCACAGCTCTGTGTTTGGGTCACTCAACCTGATTTGGCCAGGCTTTCACCTGGAAAGTACTTTAAAAATCAGCCACAATATCACTGAGCAGAGTGGATTAGAGGTGAGTGGCACATGTTCTTTGGGTCTCTTCAAATGAGCTGTGTTCCTTGCCTGAAGCTCTTCTCTGGCAGTCAGTACATGTGGGAGCAGAGAGCTGTGCCATGATGGAGCACTGTTGGGTACAGAATAGGTGGTGGCAGCAGTGGTGGCAGCTCTGACTACTGCAAGTTCTGACTTCCAGAGTGCCACATCCATTTATCAGGGAGCTCTAGCCCAGCTCAGAGAGCAGCTGTCTCTTGGCTGTGAAGAGATCTGCAACAAGGACACAGATTGCACACATGCACTGGAGTGAAGTAGCCTAATCACCTCACTAAGCTGGGAAGAAATGAGGTATTTTCAGTTGCCAGTTGGAAATTCTGCATGAAGGCTTTGTACAGTGTAAGTAGGAATTCAGTGAAAAGTACTTCACTTATAACACATGAAGGACCTCTCCTTCCCATCCAGGGGAAGGATCTATGCCACATTCCCCCCTTTTCTTCTTTGTTATTACAGTCAACTTTGTCATTTTCTCCTTCTCTTCTCTTGGTAGAGAATTAAATCTCCATATATCAGGCTGACACAACTGGGGTTGTTCAGTCTGGAGAAGACTCCAAGGAGCCTTCACTGTGGCCTTTCAGTGCTTAAAGAGGACTTACACAAAGGAGGGAGAGTGCAGATAGTGACAGGAAAAGGGGGAACAGTTTTAAAATAGAAGAGGAGAGATTTAGCTTAGCTGTTAGGAAGAAGCGTACTGAGGCCCTGGCACAGGAAAGCTGTGGCTGCCCCATCCCTGGAAGTGTCCAAGGCCAGGTTGGACAGGGCTTGGAGCAGCCTGGGATAGTGGAAGATGCCCCTGCCCATGGCAGGGGGTGGAATGAGATGAGCTTTAAGGTCCCTTCCAATCCAAACCATTCTATGATTCTAAGATTCCATGATTTAATTGTAAGTTTAACTCATGTATCTTTGGCTTTTCTTTCACAAAAGTCTGAGGAACTGCTACGCTAGTTTACTTTGAGTTTGTGATGTCTGCACTTGTAACCTTCACTTACCTTTCTCACTCTAGAGACAAAACATGTAAAGAACATGCTGCACCTAGAACTCTCCAAACAGATAATGAAACAATGACTGCAGAATGACAGGAGACAGGGGTCCAGCCCCAGTGCAAAACTCAAACACTCACAGGTACTCTTGACTCCAATTACAAATGCTTCTATTTGCTGTAGGCTGGAGGGATGGTTTTGGAGATAGAGGTGACAAGGAGGGTGATGTGGAGGATGTCTGGCTCTGCCCCATTAGGGATGTGTTCTCTTTGGGCTGCTGCTCATAGTTCCAGAGGGAAGGCGGCTGCTCTGTTGAAGGTGTCTGCTTAAGCTGGCAGGTTGCAGAGGGCTGCTGAGAGAAGGCAGCCATGCCCAGGTAGTTTGGGTTGCTGATGTCTGTCGGGGTGGAGCTGCTCAAGAGAAGAAATATTGTTAGGGAGGTACATGCACAAATACATTGTCTCCCTGCCAGCTACAAAGGAGTTAGTGCCCACTGACTGCTTAGATTCAATACCACCTACTTTTTTTTTTTTTTTAATTTTAACTTTTTTTGGTCCCTGTTGCTTCAGGATCAGGGAATAAGTGGGAGTTCTGTTAGTGTCTCACTCCCCTAGGTCGCTGGAGAGGAAGAAGCTGGGTCAAGACCACCTCCCTCACCCCAAAAATAGTTCCTGTGGTTCTGGCAGATGCTTCCCTTTCCAGGCTGCAGAGAGCACTCAGCTTCTGCAGCCACATACAGGGACTGTCATGAGTTTCTGGGCCCAGCCAGAAGCTGCCTGCAAGAAAAAGCCCCAGTGAAAGCAAGTGAAAGGACAGCTTTGCCCAGACTCACCCTTGGAAAGGAAAAGCCAGGCAGTTTGAGCATAGCTTCCCACCCCAAGCTGTCAGAGGTAAGGCGGTAAGGTTACCGTAAAATATCCTCCTTTCCCAGGCTGTCTGGAGAAGCGCCAGCACTCCCCCAGTGGCGAGCGATGGCTGCTGCCTCTCTGGCCATCAGATTAGTAGATTTTGACTTTCTGTTGGAAACAAAAGGGCCTTTTTTAAGTGGGAGAAGGGACCTGGTCTGGCTAATGCATTCTCAGCTTTTGAAGCTTTGGGCACAGGAGCATTGACCAGTCCTGACCAGAGAGCCACAAAGCAGCTTCCCAGTGCTCAGCACCCCTGTTGATACTGCTCTCACAGCAAGCCCTGCTTTGCATTTATGGGGCCAACCATTTTCCTGGAACTGACTTACCCACTTGCCCTTTACCTGTTAGTCTGATCCCAGTCTTTGTTAGGCTCTAAATTGCTGATGTTCTTTGGTTTCTGACCAGTGATTTCATCACGTTCAATCTTGACAAAATCTGAAGGAAAGAAGAGGCACACACAGCTCCAGAGTCTGTCTGCTCAAGTTTTCTGTGTTCCAGTGTGCATTAAGGCATCTCTCTTTGTCCGTCAGAGTGATGGACAGTTTTAAACTGTTGTTGCTGTTATGTTTTCAACTGTCCACTAACACATGTCATGTCTTGTTGTCAGAGGAAGAAATGTGAATCTTGAAATCCAAAGGTCATGACCCAGCGAACAGCCACATACAGCCATTTTACCATCGAGAATAATTGTAATTGTCATGAGGCTGCTTCTGTGCTTTGAATGAGAACAACAGATAGCAAGGTGAAAAACACAAAGTTTGTGATCTTCTAGCTAAGGAACTGCTCATTGAGAGCCTACCATACTCTTTGCAGCTGCTCCCTGGGATGACTGGAGCAGGGAGAGCTTGTCATGGAGTGTGTCATGTCTCAAGTGGAAGTAAGGTATCCCCATTCAGTAAAACCAGTGCTGTTGACAGACAGGGGGCTCTCTCAGTCTGCTGAATTTACTTGAATCATGAAAAACCCCAAGGAATCCAATTGTTTTATCTTCCTGAAAGAATACAGGTATGCTCCCAAGAGCTAACCATACTCACACCTCCTTGCACTGAGCATCAAAAGCACTTGCTTCTCTGTGACTACAGGCACTGCAGAGGTAATTTTCAATTCCTTGACAGTTATCAGAAATCTTTTGAGGTGAGCATTCCCTAGCGTGAGCATTGCAGAGATGATGATGTTCCTTACCGTACAGTTTCTCTCTCTGTTTTCCTTGTGATGTTTGTAACTTTATTTCACCTTGGAAGACACCTGTTTTCTCTCCATGGTGTGTTAACACAGTATGGATAGGAGCTAAGGATTCTGTTGCTTCTATTCTCAAGGCAATGCAGCCTTCCCCTAAAAGACAACAGGGAGACAATGAGGCTGGGACTGAAAAACTAAGGACTGAAATATTTTGTGTCATCTACCACCCCTGCACTGACAGGTCTGCAATTACTGGAGAAAATCTGCTTTAGATCACAGTAAGAAGTTTAATATCTCCTGAGAAATTAGGGGCATTTATTTCACTTCATGTATGTGTGAAGGTTTTGGGCATCGATAATACCTTCAGGGTTCTGAGCTTCCATTCCTGGTAAGGAAAACATGAACCTATGGCTGCTATTGCTTTTAGTGGGATTTAGGCAAAGAGCCTTCTGTGGTCAAGGAGTGCAGTCTCTGGCTGGTGAGAATATGGGAGCCACCAGCACAGCCAAATACTTTTCTGTAGCCAGGAGAAATGCCTCAAGTAAGTACAAGTGAAACAGGATTTGTATGTTCTGAAGAAACACATTTACACATGCTAACTCCTTATTTAGTTCCTGTAAAGGACTTTCTTTTTAAGCCACTGCTCCTTCAGAGCTGGTAAAGCACACACAGGTTGTTGCTTCGAGTTCATATTCCTCCAACCATAATTATTTCACAAATATTGCCCACAGTGTATTTCTGTGTATGTTGAGTTTTAAATCATAGATGTTCAGTCTATAGGAGTTACTTCTGTTCCCTCCCACTCTTTCAGTGGTTTGGAAGAATCGAAGTAGATTTTGACTCATCCAGAACTTTAGAGCTAAGCACTTACCGTAAGATTCATCGCTGTCCGATGACTTAATGCTGATCAGGATATGTTGATCCAGTAGGTATTCGGGGTCTGAAATAATTGGAGTCAGCTGCAAAGACAAGTTAAGGTGTGTCAATACAATAAATGGTTGAGAGGGGCACACTTCTCCCTGGAACTCAGTCCCAAATGAGGAAAACTGTGCTGAATAAACACGTGAGAGTATCATGTAACCTCCAGGATCAGCCTCTGATAATGTCTGGTTATCTGTGGTAGAAGGCTGCATGCTCTCAGTCTCAGCACAGCAGATGGAATGCTGCAAATCTGACACTCACGGGATGAACTGCAGTTTTCTTCTGTAGTTCAGGACTGAAAATTGCCTGAGGAGGAAGGCATCTGGACTCTGATTACAGTCTGTTCCCAAAACTCTATCTGGCTGTTGTTGCAATCGCTTACTGTAGAGTCTTTCCCCAGTCTCTCAGTGTAAGGCACTCTTTCCAAAGTCAGCACTTCTTCTGGGCTATTTAGAAGGGTATTGACATTTGCTCCAAATCCAGGAGCTCCTGTAGTACTTCCAGCTCCCACCATGCCAAGAAATGAAGAACACCTCTTATCTCAAGGACAGGACTTGTGTCTGACACGGACACACAGAACACTACTTCTGGCCACTGATGTTCTTTTTAGCACAGATAAAAAATACTTAATCAACTTTTCTAAAATATACCAAGAGAAAGTTTTGTCTGATGAGGCAAAGAAACTCCAGGGCAGAGTTACTCTTTAAGATGCTTTATTTTCCATTTAAAAAACAAAAACAAAAAAAAAACAAAAAAAAAAACAAAAAAACAAAAAAAAAGGGCCTGCTTAAACCAGCATTATGTTCACTAAAAAGGTGAGAAAAAAGTCATGGTCCTTAATGGCATAATCATTCCAGCAAAATTCTTGGTAGAGATTTAAGTGCATTGGCGTGAAAGTCCTTTCCTGCTTACAACATACTCTGTTCAGCCTTAGTCTATCCTGCATTCTTACAGTCCCTTTGAGTGTAAACAAGACCCGAACAATGTTCCTGAAAATAGTATTTATGTAAGTAAAAGATCTAATGTTGCTTATGGGATGAAAGTGAATGCTTCTTTTCCATACAAATATGGAGGTATAGTCCCAGTTTACCTTTGGAAGTGCCTCGACAAACTTTACCACAAGCTCCCCTTCATTTCCATCCTCATTTTCTCCTTCCTGGCTCTTTACAAAACCTGCAAAGGGACAAGAAAGCAGTTTACCAGGAGAGAGACAGCAAGAACTGGGCTACAAATCCTCTTCACTATGTCTCCAAAAAGCCTACAATGATTTTCCTACTTGGACGCAAATTTTAAAAGTATTAAGAAGCTTAAAGTCTGAGCTTTGGGTGAATGTTCACACAGTAAATTTGCAAGTGATTTTGCTGGAGCATTGTTAAATGGTTTTATTTTACAGTTAAACGGCACTGAGGAGCTCAGTGCATATATGGACTGGAGGATAAGAACATGACAGCTCTTCCTACGCCACTCAAGATAGCACACTTTTGAAATTCTAATTTAAGATTTGTAATACACTGTTTCCATAGAAATTTATGCAAATTTTGATACAGCCAAAAAATAATCTTTTATGGAACTGTCTTTGACACAGCGCTCTGACATGCGATAATGTGATGAAGCATCCACCAAAGGCTTGCTGTCCCACTTAACAGGAGCAGTCCTGTGATGGGAAATTGCTTAAAAAAACCCACAGCAAAGGCATGTAGGCTTGTGTTACATAAACAGCTGAGACTCAGCCCCACAGCATGGGGACAGGCAGTGAAATCTACAGTGCTGTGGGGTGTACAGTCCCACTTACAAAGTCACATCACTAGCATTCATTTCCCTTTTAGTTGATCTTATTCTTTAGTTGACTTATTCTTTGTTAAACCAGGATAATTCAATTGTTTAAAATTATTTTTGTTAGCATAATGCAGATGCTTTATTTTGAAATCACCTGATCATTTGTAGCAGGCACAATTAGAAATTTAATCAATCATGTCTTTGCTATGTAGGCATTTTCTGTGTGATAAGAAAGAACAATAGGTGTTTCCCATCAAGAAAGAAATTATCCGATTGACAAACAAGGTGGGAAAAATGTTGGAAAGCTACACGTCTAAGCATGGATTACAGCTACCTTGGCTGTGAGGTTTGGATTGTATTGCTGACAGTATAGAATGACTTGTAAACTACAGCAGATCTTTAGGACATTCCTTTTTTGCATTGGAATGAATGATCCACACAGCTAGTATTTTAGATCAAAGCAAGAACAAGGGAAACTAATCCAAACATAAATAAAGAAACAATAAAGATGGGCAAACCCATACTTTCTAGGCAGCTAGAGTGAAACTCAATGTAGAACTTGGTCTGGGACTTCGTCTTCAGAGTAGCATAGCAGTGCAGGAACTCTATCTCCCCTTGGGAATCTGTGTATTTGGAGTCTAGGAAAGAGGAAGGGAAAAAAATGGCATTTTCAGCAGGAGGTAGAGAGGCCATTTTTGACTGGACTCTTAAAGAATCAGCTTTTTCTCTTAGCATATACAAAGCACTGCATTCTGTATCCAAGGTGAAGATGGCACACATGCACCCAACCTGACTGACCATTCTTGGAAACAAACTGTGAGGTGACTCCCACTTCAAAGGTGGCAAACACAGGACTGTGGTCACTTGTTGTGATGTCGGTGGTGCAGCCTGCCAGTGAGAAAGGGAGGATGGTTACTGCCCTGCTCCGGGGAGATCACTATCACAGAAATTTTATTCAGTAATTTTCCAGAAAACGTAACAGTCTCTCTGGTAACTGTAGTCAAAAGTGTTTCTCTACATAAACTCATGACAGTATACAGGAATGCAACTCTTCTGTCAGAATACAGAAAGATTTGGTTAAGGGACACAATTTTACTGTATTGTTTGACGGATGGCTGTCACTGTTAGATTTTTCCAGTACAAAAAGCCCTTACAGGTTACCGCTGCAACATGCACAGTAAATTAAAGCTCTGATATGACAGGAACTCACACAAGAATACACTGGTGCTACTTCAGGGCTACAAAGCAACTCCTGGCCCAAGGCTAACAGTGAGTGAAACAAGGTCTGATTGGACCTAAGCACACAGTGAGTTCCAGCAAACCCAGTGATTCCAGAGGTGCCTATTCAACCCTCCATCTCAGCATCATGGGCTCTATGATCAGATGAGCCTGCCTTATCCCTGAGAGGCTTTCACATCCCTGCTCCTAATGCATGCATAGGAAACCATGAACAGCACACTCAGATGTTCAGTCCTATGTATAGTCGATGACATTTCAGGAACTGGTATTTGAGTCTTTTTTTAAACAGGTTTTGTGGGCTTTTTCTCTTCCCTGTACTGCACTGTTGTGATGCTTCTCAGCAGGAAAGGAAACAGGCTCTTGGTACCACACAGTCCTTTTGGAATATGATTGGATACAAGAGCTGTGTTTGCAGCTCCAGTCTCTGGACTGTGCACACAGGGTCTGTCCTGCTGGCTCTCACTGTCAAAAGTTCCTTGTACTGATTGCACAGGAAAAGTGGTAGTTGCTGCCAAGAAATAACTGGTGTAAAGTGATCCTACAGCATGGCCTAAAGTTGGACAGCTGCAACTGTCCAGCTGGTGTTCTGCATATAAAAGAAAAACAGAATGAATTCTCAGCTCTGTAAGGTTACAGGCAGAGATATTTTGGCTCCCCTCTGCCTGGTTTAACATCAGGTCCCTCTATGCTGAGTGCCTAGCAGTGCAGGAAGATCCTACAGACTGTGTTCTGAATCATTTCCGTTTCAGACTGGTTGCCTTGCTATTGACAATCTGTTCTCTACCCACCATAGGACTGACACACAACGTGCACCATGGGGTAGGATTTCCAGAGCACTCGATCACACCAGGATGGCAAATTGTACTTCATCTGCAAGCCAAAGGAGAAGTAATGTCAAGAAGAGTGGAAAGGACTAGTTCACAATAGAACAGGAAATTCATTCACCCAAGCACCATATATTTGTGTCAAGTCTTTTTGTTTGTATTGACTGCTTTCAAAACACTACAAAACACAGAGAGTGGCTTAGGTCACTTTCTTCTGTAGGAGTTGCTGTCACAGCTCTGCCATATACCTTGGAAGGGAAATCAGTTTTCACCTACCCCTGTAGCTTTTTGCTTGGTGTAAGCATACTTCTCCCGGGTTCCTCTCTCGAAGCGGTAGGTTGGAGCAAAAGTAATCTCCTCTTCCTCTAAAACAGGGAAAGAGCTCTGTTACAGCTTGGGAACCCTCTGGGCAAGAGAGCTACTCCCCTGAACACATGCTGGGGCTGGCAGAGAAAGTTGGTGGATGTAGCAGAGGAACCTGCCAGCCAGTACAGGATCTCACCGAACTGCAGGAACACCTTTTGGTCTCTTCTCTCGAGGAGAAGCTGGTCAAAAGCCAGCAGCTCCGGATACTGCTGCTGCCTGATCTTCTGGATAATATTCTCTGCTTCCTGCCAACAGGGAAACAGCAGAAGTGCAGATGATGCAAAACCTTCTTATAAATACTCCCTTCACTGGAGGTAAAGGTAAACTGGCGAGTGCTCCTGAACTATATGACAGAGCTGTATCCCCTGCCACTTCCCCACCCTTCACTTCACTGAAAAGCCCCAGCCTTTGCTGTATGGCTGAACATTTGTCTTTCAAAACAGGTATCAAAATGTCCATGCATCCCCTACACGAGAACACACACACTCACAACCACATGCACATCACCATCAAGCTTGGTGTTTTCTCCCATGTACTGAAATCTATCCAGTATTTATGAAGGCTCGCCTGTTCCTGAAGGCCTGTTTGAGCCATTCCAAGCTCACCAACCAGTGCAGAATGGCTCGATCTAGAGACTGCCTTTCAGGGACAGATGCTTGTTCACGGTGGAAGGAAGTTGGGAGGTTTGGGGAACAGAAGCTGCTTGAAGCAGCAAAGTGTGCCAGATGCCATTCCTGGGTCTATTAATCTTTGGAGAGGGCAAAGGGGACTTCCTTACTCTCCTTCAACTTGGGCCACACTCATGCCCTGGAGATCCCTTCTGTCTCCCCTCTTTTTGCCATGTTGCCCTAGACTGGAAGAAGAGAGCACTCCTATAGCAACAGAGTGTGCTGTCCCTGCAGGGCTTCCCACAGCATCCCACACCGTTGGGGGCTGTTCCACACGGTAGTTCAAGTCTCCCAGCCAGAAAAGATGAGTAAAGCGATGAGTGATGTTAAATGGACTCAGTTTCTTATCTCCCAGTGTCAGGAAGCGCAGGATGTTCGTGTAGTTCTGGTTGCGTCTGTCAAGACAAGAAACATCTTACTGACATCCTAAATGGATGTAATGCCATATAATTTCCAAATGCCAGGGATGGCAGAGGCTGCAGCTTTGCCAGGTGGGAACTGCTCTGGCTCAGCAGCTACACAGGAGCAGATCAGAAACTCAGAACTTGCCACCCCAGCAGACAGGCCCAGGGAATGTGCTCCTGAAGCCACTTCTGCTGCCTTCTGGGGCTGTGCTTTTCTGAGCTACTTGTCCTAGAAACCCAGCATTAGATTTTTGCCTTCAGATTTCAGCAGCAAACACATAACATATAACATATGCCATAATGATCTTGGCAGCTCTTCCAGGCCCTGGGGAACCCTTCCATAAAAGTTAACTCCATCAGTGGCAAAGACCCTGTGCGGAAATCCCACCCCAGTTTCCTGGACTGGGCAAGATGACAAGGCCAAACTCTTCATTTCAAGTCCTCTTCACTTTCAAAACCACTCCTTCCAACTGCTCCATCATCTCCCAGTGTGGGCACAGATCTCCCACTGGTGTCAGGATCTTTCCTTTCCAGTCCTGTGCTGACCAGAACATGCCTAATCCACAAACACTCATTTCACAGCTGGGTATAGAGAATTAGTCACTGTGGGGATATTCCTGTGCTACGCCTCCCTCCTGGTATTCCTGAGGGATCTTTCTCAGCTGTGTCCTAGGGCTTGCAGCACTGCCTACAGTGAGGAGGAAGACAATCCCCTTCAGCACATTATTTTGGGATGGGAAAAGCCTTCCCACATTTCTCCAAAACACTGTAGATCATGGAACTGTTTTCCTCATGCAGCGAGTTTTCATGACAGGTCACGCAAATGTTGTATGAGACTTTTACACTTGGCTCTGAAATAATTTTGCTGTCCATTTCCCCTGCACCCATGTGGTATGGCCACGTAGCAGAAGTCCCCTGTTTAAATGCCTTCCCAGGGGAATTAACAATTTTTTTATGGTCAGGAAAACATGTTTGTGCCTGTCTGGTGAGCCCCCTTCCAAACATGTTGAGCCTGGCTCAACAGCCATTTTCTAGAGGGAAGGATGTATCTTACCTGTGTTTCTTTTCACTTCCTGAAGTCAAATGGCTGTTAACAAACCCAAAGGATGTTCCATTAAACATGAATGATACTCCCACTGCTCCTTTATTACCTGGAAAAAGGGAAGCCAAAATGACAAAAAATCAATCCACCTCCAGGCTGAGTCTAGCAAAGATAATAAAGCACCTAGCACATGTGAAGTGGAGGATGGAGAAGAGAAAATTACTTAATCAGCACAGAAAAAATTAGTGCATAGAGCACAGATTTTGGGAACAAATTTTTAAGGGTGCTAAAAAAATTAGTTGAAGGGAGAGAAGTGCAACTTCCTTGTGAAACCCAAGAAAGAGCAATCCAATAGCCAGTCAAAAGTGTTTGCTGGGAACATAAATATATATATATATGTGTGTATATGTTAGGTATACACACAAATAGATTTCCTCTCCTACAGGGTAAGATACAAGCAGTGCTAGTGGGATATAACTTCAGTAGTGCACATAAACTGGTTGCCCAAGGAGTGTTGTGGAAGAAGAGCTGTTCTATGAGGGCTGAGAAGATTGCAGCCGTCTGGGCAGGACCTGCCCGTGCCTCACCCAGCGTGTTTGCAATGCCTGTCTTCACGTTGGCTGTACAGATGTGGCTGATGCGGTTCTCATGTTCTGGCTTGGCCAGGACAACGATCCTGATGTTCCAGAGGGTATGGATGGCTATCTGCAGGGATGGGAAGGGTAGAGGTTATATTTCTGCAAATACCTGCCAAGCTGCATGGTGGCTGCAGACTTCCTGACTCCTTTGATAGCACTTCCACTGAAATGTTCTTCCTGTGCTCAGGGTATGTTTTCAGTCATTTTAACCAATGTTGGAAGGAAGGACCCCACTAATTTCTAATCCTTTTTTCTAGTTGAATCTTTGGATTGTCTTGCTTGCACAAAATAGTTTCCCAATCACCATGAGAGTTAGAATTCCTGTTTTCAGGAGAAGTCCATATTTCCAGATATGCTTAGATTTGTTTCTTGACATCACTGAAATCTAGGAATGTCCAAATCTGGTCTTAATAAGGTTCAGTTTCTTTTATGACTGTACCTGTGTACTGTTACCTCCTACTTTGAAAGTGCAATAGCCTAGGGCAAGATCTAGGCTATGATTGGCTTAAGAAGTTTAACAGTCTCCTCCTTTTTTGAAAGTCAAAATAACACCAGCACTTGACTCGAGTGCTCATCATCTCCCCTTGCTCCTAGGCTGGCAGGGTAGGGTCCCTGCTTTGGCAGTGGGGGATGGGGGGTTGTCCATAGCAATACGTCCATCTAGCCAGCTCCAGGGAGCATCTTGTGGAGACCACAGACACATTCAGTTCCCTCTCCCTCACCCAAATGCAATGACAATAAAGGGAGGGAAAGGGAGGAGGTGTAGGCAAAATCCCACTTACTCCCATCTCTTTTATTTGTGCAACATGTACACCCTCATCTCCCTCAGTTCTGTGCAATAGCTGGAATAACACCTCACCACTTTGAAGCTGATACTGGTGATTTCCTGCAGAGATTGCCTTAGGGTCTCCAGCCATTCTTTCTCCCCCTGGGGATCCTCCTGGGTGCCAATCACATAGATGTCATGAGGGATGTAGTCAGCAGTGTCATCACGGGTCTTCCCTTGCCCTTTGGAGAGGAACCAGGAGGTGATCTTCTTTGGGGGCGGGGCTGCACCTTTTATTAACACATCAAACACAAAAGGAAGTCAGAGCATGTCCTGTCAAAATCAGGATGAAGATAACACATGGGGACAGAAATGATGGGCTTCACATCTCGTATCACTTTGTATCAGCCAGGGCACACTATTCTAAGATGACAATGATGTTACCCCCACCTGAGTCACTGAGAAAGGAGTGACTCTGCTTTGACCACCTTCCTCTTGTTCATCAGCTTTCCAAGGCCAAGGCTAGCCAGGGGTAAAGGCAGGGAGTTGTACTCCTCCTGGCCTGCCACTGCCTTGACGTTATTCCTTAAGGGGTCAAGCACAGACAGCTCAGCTCACAGCAGCTGAACCAGGCTTCTCTCCCAAAAGGGAGAAAAATAACCTAAATTTCACTGTCTTCAACTACACCCTGTCCCTTTCTCTAAGTACCACAGACACTCAGCTGTCTTCCCAGGCTGGACATGAACTGTCCCTTGTCAAATCAGAGTAGCCAATATGCGGTTTGTGGAATTGTTCCTGTCCTTTCTGCAAGGTGGAGGATGAGCTGCTGCACCAGCTTTGTGCCAGCCACAATTCCCTGTCACTGGAACAATGCTTCAGTTCCCAACAGGGACAATATCATTGTCCTTTGAGTGGAACCATAAGAAGTGTCAAACCACACGCAAGAATAAGCCTAGATATCAGCTCTTCCCCTGTCCCAGGGGGAGGATAGCCCTGGTGTATAGACCTGCCATGGAACACACGCAGTCTGGAGCTCATCGTGCCAGCTGGGCACACCTTTCGGCAGTGTCTGAAGGAGTGCCCATGGCAGAAGGGAGCCCATACCCATATTCCAGGTGCCAATGAAGACAGTGATCATATCAGGCTCTGGTTGCTCCGAGTGTTTATTCTTCATCTGCTGCAGAAGCTGGCAGAACCCTTCTCTCTTCTAGACAGGGAGGAGCAGAGAAAATTAATGACATACTTAACCCCTCCAACACGACCTCTTGAAAAACTGTCTGAACCAGGAAATTCCCAGCACACTTGAAGGGCAGATGAGCTCTGCACAACCCTGAAACCTTCCCAGAGGCTGCCTTTCCTGTGGTGAGTTTTTAGGCATTTAGCTTGTGCATTGCTTTAACAAATGCTGAGCTGGTCAGAAGAAAGTCTTTTCTTCCCTCTTTGTCTGTATGAACCTTTTCGCAGTGGCCATCTCGACTCCTTGCCTCTCCTCACTCTGTCCTTCTGTTTCAGTGGTAGCACTAAGGTGTCCGGTATCTCCCTTTACACAGTACATTTGCTCATTTTCTGGATGTTTCCAGAAAAAAAGGAGAAATTTATTTTTTACAAAGCCAATGACTGTTATTCAACAGTTTCTCTTTCTACCACGGAATGCCCCATGTTCCACTCCCACCTGGGTACCTGCTCCAGGCTGACAGGAAAGAAACACCATGTACATACCTTGGAATCAGAAAAAACATATTCCTTCCGCTGTGTTTTCTCTTTTTCTGTTTCCAGAACAATCACCAGCTTGTTTGGAAGCTTCTGGGACTTAATGAGCTGCAAGACTGAACAGAGGCTAGGTGTCACGAGCTGCAGTCACTGAAATAAGGGTCCCACCAAAAAGAACAGAACCCTGCTCAAAGGCTTGGGATTTACATGGTCTTTTCTGTCTGTGCAGTTTGCCCTGCAGACATGCATTTTAATGTTGCTTAATCCTGTTCCCAGTCGGAACAGATTTAGACTCCAAGTGAAGAGGACACCCAAAATGCTTCTATTTGGAGCTCTTTTCCATCCCAAGCCTTGCAGTGTGAAATGAAGCCTTGACTTCGTACAGGCAATCCCCCTGTATCCTGAGCCAGCCTACATTTGTTCCTTCCCCATCTGTGAAAGAGGATGCAAGACCTCATTTGGTGGTAAAGGTGATTCCTCCCATCTAAAATAGCAGCTAATTATTATGAACACCAGGTGGAGAAAGCCATGCATGAAGGCTCAGCTTTTCAGTTGCTGCCAGCAACAGGTTGATTTTCTAGCAGGAGAGAGTCCAAGGGCATCATCTACTCTCTGATAAATCTCTGTCTCAACTTCAGTGAGCTGCCTGCTCAGAAAGACAACAGAAAAAAAAGGGAAGTTGTTTGAATCAGGCAATCACAGACCAAACTGGCATTGCTCATGATGAGAGATACTGATCTGCATACAAAAAATGAAGGGAAATTGACTGAAAAATGTTACTGAAACTGAGTGCCTGGCTTTTTACCATCAAAAATCATCAGACAGAAGTCAGCATGTTCCTGCAGAATGTTGCAGGGTTTTTTTCAAGTGACATTGCTTTTCAGAAGAAAAATGGTTCTATTGCAACCAGCTCTATGGGGAATCTTCAACCAGTACTGCTCCCTTGCAGTACTGATTCCAATACTGAGGCCAGGTCTAAAACAATCTGTGAAAGCTGGTTATCCCAGCACTGAGATATACGTGTCTTGCTGACTGGTGCTCATGCAGCACCCACGACCTAGCAGAATTCCCTGTCCTCTGGGCCAAACCTTGCCCAAACTGGGACTGAAGGGAACCCCTCCACATCATCCAGGTACCCAGAGCCTAGTCCAGTGTTTGTGACATTAAGCTGACATCTTACTTTTCTTGTGGGTATAAAACTTGTCTTCTGGACCATCCTTAGATCTCTTGATAATCAGTTTTCCCATTTCCACATCCACTTTGAGTTGTATTTTTGAGCAAATTCCTAGGGAGTCAGTTTTCACCTAGTGGAATACAGAGAGGTTTTCCATGAGGGACCTTCTACACTTCAGTCACATGTATTACAAACACAGCACTTCCCTCAATTCCTGGACACATATAATTATTCCAGTCTCACTAGACATCTCTTAG
Source organism: Erpornis zantholeuca (assembly GCA_013400515.1). Lineage (NCBI taxonomy): Eukaryota > Metazoa > Chordata > Aves > Passeriformes > Timaliidae > Erpornis > Erpornis zantholeuca. The sequence continues at coordinate 60,528 of VZTN01012144.1, forward strand.
ACATTTTCATAGTGCCAAACAGCATCCAGGACTAGCTGTTACCTCTGTGACAGCACAGCAAACTTCCCAGGAGCTGAGATACTGACACAGATCTGCATTACTGTCCTTCCACATTATGATCGGCATCATTAAGGGAGTAAATTTACCTCAAAAGTGACAGGGGGGATAAGGGAGCGTCGGTGTGTTGAATCAGGACCTTCGATCAACAGTGTTTTCACCTGTAAAAGAATTATGTGTAATTGATTTTATTTGGTGATTCTGCACTACACTGAGAGTAATGAAATCAGAACAAAGCAATCATACTGTGGCAGCGCACTGCACTGATGAAAAGTAAATATAACTTGAGGCAAAAGATGACAAGAAGATGATATAAAATTGTTTGAAAACTCTACCTTTTCTTCAATAGAAGACAGCAAAGAAATCAGCTGGTTGAGTTTTAATACAATATTGACTGGACTTGCTTCTCCAAGCACCTGAAACCACAGCACAGGAAGAAAAAGAGAGGGAGATGGGTGATTACCAAGTCAACAGAGCACGTCCTGGAGTGCAGTCCCAGGAACACCTCACACAGAGCAAGGAGCAGCACTCTGATCTGTAATGGGCAGCACAAGAGCACGGAACATGCAGAAGTGTGGGAGGGTGGAAGGACAAATCTACAAAGCTGCTCCATAGGGTCGAGACAGCTGGCCATGCATGGGAGTCAGCTTGCTTCTGGGGGCAAGTTTGCATGACTGGGCCTGGGGCTCAACATACAGAAATTCTGGACTTTTGGTTTTCTGGCAGGGAGAGGAAGGTCATGGGGACTTAAGTGGGTTTGGGAAAAGGAAGGATTTGGCAGTGAAACATCCTACAGTGAGGTTTATGGAATAAGAAGTGTGCAGTGCCAGTCCACATTCTGAGAGAGGATGGGAGGTGCAGTTGGTGGCACTTTCCTCTAAGACAGGAAGGGGGAGCAGGTGGAGTGGGCTACGGATAAGTGAAACTGCGGGACAGAACTCACTGTGTGCCCTCTGCACTGCAGCAGAGAGAGGCTAAAGAGAACAGAAGTGGCGTGTGCCCACCTGTACCCTGCTGGCCATCGCTGCACATCAGAGCCATCCCTGGCCGCTGACAGCCACCCACACACCTGTCCTGCTCTTCCCACCTCACAGCCCCCTTACCTGGGAGCGCTGGTGGGTACTGGGGTGCAGCTGCTGTTCAAACACCTTCTGGATGGACTCCAGAGATGGAAGAGTCCTCGAGGCCTCACTGCAAATACAGACACGGCACAGGTCTAAGGCTGTGGCCAGCTCCCTGGGGCTGTTCACACTCGGACAAAACCACACAGAGGAGACAATGGGCACACGTTCACACTGGGCACATGTCCACAGTGGGCCTGCCTTTGCCATGTGCCCCCTGAGCTGTGGGATGGGTGATGGAAGCAAATCCCAGCTGCTTGGTGACACGGTCAACAGGACAGTGTGAGTCAGGCAGCTGACTTTGCCTTGCAAAGCTGGAACATGGTCATACTGGCTGCTCCTCTGGTTTTGTTTTAGAGGTTCTAACTTCCTACATCTCCCCAGAAAGGTATCCCAGTCTGGGCCAAACCTGAAGATAAGGTGTACAAGCAGCATCAACCCAACTATGCCAACTCGTAGATCCAAGTGCACTCAAACACCTCAGAGCCCAGCACAGCTGGGTGCCTCTGAACACTTGCAGCCATGGGAGCGGCTTGTTTCTGTACAGGGTCTGTGCAGCTGCTGAGGTTGCTGGGGACAGTGCTAGGGACAATGCTGGGGACTGTGTGAGAAGAGGAAACTAATTCTTACATATTTCATCTCACATGATAAAGAGGGGCCAGGTGCAGCAAGGGGCAGCCCTTGATCTCCTGAGCAGAATCATTTGCGGGTAACAATGAGATTCCTTCAGCACCTCCCAGTGAGATTCCACAGGATGCTCATTTGTTGAAACGCTGCTGTGTAAATTTGGCACAGAAGCTGTGTGCTGATAATGACAAGACTTATCATGGAAAGAGCAGCCAGAGAGCACAGGTCAAAAAGAAGGTGATGGTGGTGAGCAGCACTAGGATGCTTGTATTGTGTCTAGTCAATGGTGGATATTAATGACTTCCCTCACTTTGCTAAATCTGAATGGACTGGATTTTATTCCATCTTTGTTAGGGAAAGTGCTCCAAAGCAAAAGCGTGCCTGCCTGAAGATTGTATATTTGTCTAGGTGCTGAACCAAGGACAACTAATGGCCTAAATTAAGCATTCCCATTTGACATTTCAGTAGAAAGGCTTGCCATGGGACACACAGCAGTACAAGGCACATGTAGTGGCACACTGCTAGTTTTATTCATCCAATGCCACTATTAATCTTTGGATCGCCTAGGGCCAGTGTCACTGAAAACAGCTCAGGCCCCAAACCTGATTCCCATTGATTTCTGCAGCCATGGAGTCAGACCCCAGGACTGTTCCCCAAGCAGTTGCAGGAACATTGGGTGAAGTTTGGTTTGAGAAGAGTGAAAGGATATTTACTGTGATGTACAGGCCATCTCTTGAAAACCCAGCAGCAGCTGTTTGAAGCAACTCAGGAGTGATTTCCCATAGGAAAATGCCTCTGTTCACAGTGCACACTGCCTGAGAGGAGGAGGAAGAGCTCCTGTGGGCGTTCAAACTCAGCAAAAACACAGGGTGGTTTTAATTACACTTGTAACTTCTTTTGTTTTCTTCTCTCGACAATATAAATACCTTTAATGATCTTCATTGAAATTTCAGTAGCCTGTGTGTCTACATGCAGTTGCACAAGTGCTGGTATAACAAGGGCTTGAAAAGCTGCCTTAGAAGCTTGTTGGCGTTTAGTAGTTCTCATTTTGTTTCTTTCTCTTAAGAGAATTTTCTCCCATTTTTTTGTTGCTAAGAGACACAATAGCGACCGGGTACTTAGGAGAGACAAAAGAAGTTTCCCCGGGAAGGGTGCGGCTGNGCTGTTCAAACACCTTCTGGATGGACTCCAGAGATGGAAGAGTCCTCGAGGCCTCACTGCAAATACAGACACGGCACAGGTCTAAGGCTGTGGCCAGCTCCCTGGGGCTGTTCACACTCGGACAAAACCACACAGAGGAGACAATGGGCACACGTTCACACTGGGCACATGTCCACAGTGGGCCTGCCTTTGCCATGTGCCCCCTGAGCTGTGGGATGGGTGATGGAAGCAAATCCCAGCTGCTTGGTGACACGGTCAACAGGACAGTGTGAGTCAGGCAGCTGACTTTGCCTTGCAAAGCTGGAACATGGTCATACTGGCTGCTCCTCTGGTTTTGTTTTAGAGGTTCTAACTTCCTACATCTCCCCAGAAAGGTATCCCAGTCTGGGCCAAACCTGAAGATAAGGTGTACAAGCAGCATCAACCCAACTATGCCAACTCGTAGATCCAAGTGCACTCAAACACCTCAGAGCCCAGCACAGCTGGGTGCCTCTGAACACTTGCAGCCATGGGAGCGGCTTGTTTCTGTACAGGGTCTGTGCAGCTGCTGAGGTTGCTGGGGACAGTGCTAGGGACAATGCTGGGGACTGTGTGCGAAGAGGAAACTAATTCTTACATATTTCATCTCACATGATAAAGAGGGGCCAGGTGCAGCAAGGGGCAGCCCTTGATCTCCTGAGCAGAATCATTTGCGGGTAACAATGAGATTCCTTCAGCACCTCCCAGTGAGATTCCACAGGATGCTCATTTGTCGAAACTCTGCTGTGTAAATTTGGCACAGAAGCTGTGTGCTGATAATGACAAGACTTATCATGGAAAGAGCAGCCAGAGAGCACAGGTCAAAAGGAAGGTGATGGTGGTGAGCAGCACTAGGATGCTTGTATTGTGTCTAGTCAATGGTGGATATTAATGACTTCCCTCACTTTGCTAAATCTGAATGGACTGGATTTTATTCCATCTTTGTTAGGGAAAGTGCTCCAAAGCAAAAGCGTGCCTGCCTGAAGATTGTATATTTGTCTAGGTGCTGAACCAAGGACAACTAATGGCCTAAATTAAGCATTCCCATTTGACATTTCAGTAGAAAGGCTTGCCATGGGACACACAGCAGTACAAGGCACATGTAGTGGCACACTGCTAATTTTATTCATCCAATGCCACTATTAATCTTTGGATCACCTAGGGCCAGTGTCACTGAAAACAGCTCAGGCCCCAAACCTGATTCCCATTGATTTCTGCAGCCATGGAGTCAGACCCCAGGACTGTTCCCCAAGCAGTTGCAGGAACATTGGGTGAAGTTTGGTTTGAGAAGAGTGAAAGGATATTTACTGTGATGTACAGGCCATCTCTTGAAAACCCAGCAGCAGCTGTTTGAAGCAACTCAGGAGTGATTTCCCATAGGAAAATGCCTCTGTTCACAGTGCACACTGCCTGAGAGGAGGAGGAAGAGCTCCTGTGGGCGTTCAAACTCAGCAAAAACACAGGGTGGTTTTAATTACACTTGTAACTTCTTTTGTTTTCTTCTCTCAACAATATAAATACCTTTAATGATCTTCATTGAAATTTCAGTAGCCTGTGTGTCTACATGCAGTTGCACAAGTGCTGGTATCACAAGGGCTTGAAAAGCTGCCTTAGAAGCTTGTTGGCGTTTAGTAGTTCTCATTTTGTTTCTTTCTCTTAAGAGAATTTTCTCCCATTTTTTTGTTGCTAAGAGACACAATAGCGACCGGGTACTTAGGAGAGACAAAAGAAGTTTCCCCGGGAAGGGTGCGGCTGGCTGCCGTCTTAGCTGGGGGGGTTTCTTGTGGAGGGGCAGAGATGCCGCGAGAATTGAGCTAGGGAATTGGATGCAGCCCCTAGCCCTCTCTTGCTTTCTCAGCATTCGGATGGGAAGGAGGCTGCAGTTGCTGTGGGGAGAATTCGTCACCACTGCGGGGTTCTGTCTCCTGCTGCCTTCTTACCGTGAGTGGAGCTCTGCTCGTAAGAGCGGCTGTTGCACTGGGACCTTACTGACACCCTGCCTCACCAAACAAAGGACCCTTCACCATCTGCTCGGGTGCTCAGGGGAAAAGCCAGGATCCCGAGCCCCTTCCCCTCCCAAGGAGCTTTTCCTTGCTCTGCTCGGGAGCCGGGCTGCCGCTGCCTCGCCCCGCCATTTATTTTTTGCTACTGCTCCGANCGCACCCCCTGCCCGGCCGGGAGCCACCAGCGCCCCTGGCGGCCGCGCCCGGAACTGCGCCAAGGGGGAAGTGCCCGCGGGGAGAGGCTGGCGCTGGGTTCTGCTCTGCTCGGTGCTGCTGCCCGGGCTGCTGCTGCTGTGCCTTGCTGTCCGTACACACACTAGTAAAGGGCTGCTATTCCTTCTCTCCTATCTTTGCCTGAGAGCCCCTCAATTGCAAAAATATAATAATTTGGAGGGTAGGAGGTAATGTTTTCCATTCCAGGAGAGGTTCCTGCCTTCTTTGGCAGACACTTGTCTTTCAAACCAAGACATGTCCCTGCGCTCAGCAGGCTTCCACCAGCAGCAGAACTCGCCCAGTTCTGCTCTAGGATGTTACTTTGCAATGTCCAGTCACCAGAAATCCTACAGAACATCTGGAAATGTTAAAGATGTCCTGGCATTTGAGGGAATTATGTCCTTGTTGCATCTCCTTTCTTTTATCTATCCACGTGTATTTATAAGGAGTAGGGTTGTGAAACCCAGATAAGCTGAAGTAGAATAAGAAGTTGGAAATGGGAGAAGCCAAACATCATCACAAAAGCAGCACTAGAGGCCTTTTAGTAACACAAGACTCTCACTTGTGATTTCATTCGATTTGAGTTTCCATTGTTCAGGTTTATTCTTAGCTGGCCACCTGGGTCTCCCCTCCCGTGGGTGTAGAGAAGCAAAATGCTCAGGCAGGGTGCAGAAGGGCAGCTCTTGGAACAGTCCGTCCTCAGTCCTCCCAGGGGCTTGTCTGTGGGTAGCTGGCTTCTAGGAGAACAGGATCAGGCCAGCAGCACAACCAGCCTCACCTCTGCATACACCAGAGAGAAGGGTATGGCGAGCCATGGAGAGAAGTGTAGGAATATGTACCGTCTGCCACAGAGTGCACCAAGAGCTCTGCACAAGTGCGGGCTGATCCCTTTGCTTACAATCAGCAAGGGGGAAATAACATCCTTCCACCAGAGAAAGAGGGAGCTCTGCAATGTTCTAGTTCCCTGTCAGAGTTTTTTTATTTGGGACATAAACAGGAAAGGTAAAATTTGTAGAGTCAAGAGTCTAGGCTTGTTCCTTTTTTTCATTTGAGCTGGCCTTTACCAACATCAGTGGAATCAGTCCAAGTTCACAATGCATTAGTGGGAAGGAAAATCAGTGTTTAAAATCTAGTTATACACCCATATGTGCTTGTTTCCATAAACGGCTTGTGCTTGACAATCCTGTGGGTGTCATTTATGCATTACCAGATTATGCAGTTAATCGGTTAGTGCATTCTTTGTTTTGTTTCTTTCTAAACAAAGCATAAAATATAATACTCTGCTAACTGAAACCACCTACAAGGAAACTTGATTGTCAGAGCTGTCTCTTCTATATAGATTTCGCATCTTTGGACCAGAATCACAGGTCATGGGATATAAATATATTGTTTTTGAGGGCAAGCCAATTTCCTATACCAGAAATGAGGGTTCTGAATGCATGCACGTGGAACCATTGTTAGTCTACAGTGTTATGGCATTATACTCTAAAAACCAGCTTCTAGTTACCTGAAGAGTCCTTTGCAAAGAGCTGTAAGTAATTTCTTCAGTTGAGGAAGATTGCTTGAGCCAGTTTGCACAATCTCAAAGTCACTGATGATGTGAACTCGCAGGTAATCCTGGATGAGTTTAAGATGCTCATCAGAGACACTGTGAAGGAAACAGACAGGTCAAAAGCCAGCTCTTCTCTCTCCTCCCAAATATCAAACAGCTTTCTCATTTTTCTGAAATTCCCACTGTTTAGGCACAGGGCTAATAAACCAAGTTCTCTCAGATATTACTCATCCTTCATATTAGAAAACTATACCTCAGCAGAGGAAGTAAATGGGTGATTTTAAATAATTCAGAAATGTATTTTTTCTAGTCAACTGGGCTGTAAAGAGCAGTCAATGCACTGTTGATCTGATTCTGTTCTTTGTTTGGTAGTATACATGAGGAGTAATTTTGTTGAACCAAACAGGTCCTCAGCTGTCCCAGCTGTCCCAGACACAGAGGCCCAGCAAACACAGAACTGGGTTGAAGGCTGGTTCTGAAGCCCTGTCACTTGCCCTTCCTTACCTGCTTGTGTCCTGGTACTGCAGTCGCTGGAGTAGTGTCTCAGAAAGGGACAGTTTATTCACATCTGTCACCCGGGAGTTTTCGGGGAGAGAAGAGACCTCCTTTGTCTCACTACTTGGCAGTGCCATGAGGATGTTGCGTGGGGGCAGGAGAGGAGGTGTGGGTACCAGGTCTAGCAAGGAGAAAAGGAAAGGCACACTCATTCCAGCCCAGAAATTGGATCTCCTGTCTCTTACCCCAGGCAGGGCAGAGCCCACCCTGCAAGGGCAGTCCTTCCTTCTGAAGAGTCTGTGGAGGGATCTCAGAGCTGGGAAGTTCAGAGCTCAGCACTGGCCCAGCTGTGTTTCCATGAATGGCAGTGGTGTGAGAGCATTGGGATGAAGTGTCAGGCTTGGACCTCATGTGCAGGCAGTGTATGCCTCTGCCTTTGTCTCTGCCTCTGCCTGGCAGTGTACCCCACCCCAGCCAGTTTTGACTCTCCTATCTGCACAGCAGCTATGAAGGTTAATTAGTTAAGTTGAATATAATACTTAGAGAACATAGCTGTACCTCACCCACATCATTCCCATTATCACGGGGATCTGCTATTGAGGCAGAATGGATGGAGAGACATGATGGCAGGAGCATCAGAAGCTGCTAATGGAAAGAAGTGGACAGCTAAAGTAAGCAAACACAGATGGAGAAAATAGACCCCATGACCTAGTGCATAGGGGCTGAATATCCTGCCTTGTGGGCATTGAGTTGGAAGGAAGAAGGGTTTTCCTGCTGTGTCATCTTGCTGCTCAGCGTATCTCCCTCTCCTGGGAGAAGAGTGGGTTCATCTCCACTGATCCCAGCTGTGGTTACCTTTCTTTTCATACCAATTGTTCCAACACTTTGTTACACATATTGTATGTAGTTGGTTGAGTTGTGAGGTTTTGTTTGGTTATTTCCTAATGATGGAATTTGCATTACAAAAAGACCCCAGGACTGACCAACTGCTCCTGGGCCAGTGCTGTGATTCAGAGCCACCTCAGCACTGAGCCACGGGTGGTTGATCTGCAGGGTGCTCATCTTCCACCTCTGCAGTTTCACATCTAAGATGGCCAGACATCTGTAGGCCCTACATGGCTCCAGCATGATGGCATAAAGTGCCTTAATAAAACTAAATTCTCTACGTGAGCAACCCAGACCCAGGGCTAATCTCTCTTCATCTGAAGGCTCTTAGTCTTGGCCAGAACTTCATTCCCTGCTGCTTGCCTCTCTGTATTATTTTTGCTGTAGTTCCCTCCCCCACCCTGGGAGCTGGAGACTCAGTACAGCTGGTCAAAACCTGGTAACATCTTTCCTGAGCAGCTTTGCAAAATTTTATTCTGTTTCTTCAGGAAAATTGCATACCAAAGTCTTCCAGCTCCTGTTAGATATACAGTGGGTTCCATCAAAGGGTTACAAAGACACTGGGTTGCACAGGCACATCAATCTGCCCTAGTGCACAGGGCCTGTCTGTCTGTCCCAGGGACTGTGTCCTTCAGACAAGTTTGATTGCAGTGCTCATCATTTCCAGACAGACTCAGACAGGGGAGGAAGGATGGCTCTGTGGACACTACCTTCCTCTGGGAGAACAATGACAGATCCAAGAGGTGGTCCAGGAAAAATCCAAGGAATGATCCAAGATGAGCGAGTGTCAGGAATCCACAGTAACATTTGATATAAAATAGTTGAGATTATACCAATCACACCTGTCTCTGTACATGGAGTTAGACTGTCTGTCACTGCCAGAGCCAAGCCCTCTGCTTATGACTGTCGAAAATGTTCCCTAGAGCAGAGCAGCTGAGGGGGTTTCTGATGCCCCTCAGCAGCTGCAGCTGTGTGGTAGCACAGAGGGATGTGCTCCAAGCCCCAAGGGAGTATCTCTGTTTTGAGAGGGGCCCTACAGATACAGGACATGGAGAGGGCGCAGAGGTTTGGGAGATGGCGGGATATAAACAGCTGGTCTCCAGATAAGGACACCAGATTAACCACTCCTACACTAGATGCAGTATACTTCCACAGAGGGTCTCAGTGTATTCCCTGAGGTGAGCTAAGCTGATGCTTCAGGTGCAGTACCACAGGAGACATGAGGGTTCACTGCTTCAGGGCCTTGCCAGCTCAGGCCTCTGTATGCTCTGCTCCATTTTATGGCACATGTTCTAATCTCCTGCCTGCACTGCATATCTCCAGCCAAAAGGTACAAGTCAAGGGTCTGCATCACCAAGTCACATCATGGTTTTCTTACCAGTGTCCTCCTCCAGTTCATCAGCAGCCTCCTCCTCTTCCCGTGGCACTGGATATTTGAGGTGCCATACCAGACCCATGTTCTCCTTCTTGTAATATTCTATCAGTTCCTCCAGGTTCTGAAAATACTTCACAGGAACGCCCTCTGATGCCTGAAACAAAACATAGAGGCAGTCATGCCCTGGGATTTCCTACCACAGAAACATTGCCCCTTGCAGAAGGAAAAACAAAGTCATAGAGAGGGGAAAAAGCCACTGCTGCTGCCCAGAGAGAACCAGCCCTGCTCTCGCTGTCCATCTGACCACAGGCTCTGTGCAGAACAAACAGAAACAGATAAGGTCACACGTTCCAGCCAGAGTCAGCAGAGATGCCAACCTCAAAGACTCACTGAAGCCAAATGGAAGAGGTCTCTCACTGGGTTCAGGGTGCTTGGCTTCACAGCAAAGAAAGATTTTAAAAACAAGTATTTCTCCCAGATTAATCTTTGCATTCTCTCTTTTACTGAGCACAAAGCCCCATGACTATGTTATATTTTATAGTATCCAGGAATAATTTTTCTGTGAAATAGCAAGGTAGACATGGCTAAATCCAGAGGTTAGCACCCCTTCCAGGATTCAAAGGCTCAGAACTAGCTTCAAATGAAACAAGGTACTGCCCCAAACAGAAGTGCTGGGATGGAGGTTTAGAGAGCGGCGAGGACTGCGAATGTGCATGGCATGACATTGTGTGTGCCAGAAGAATTCTAACAGTGACCAAACCTGTCTCAAGCACATCCTGGCCACTAATCTCAGCAAATGTTTACCCACAGAAGCCAAACACAGGGATAAGGTTTTAAAGGTCTTCAGAGCCAAAGCTTCCATGCAATTATATCCACACATTGACACAAACAGTGACTCTTCCAGCAGGAACAGCTGCGATCCCTGCAGCTCTGCCCCATTGCTTCAACCACAGATCCTACCAAAGACAGACACAGTGTCTCATGGCTCAGCACAGACCTTCTGACCAAGGGAAAGGACCTTGCGTCACATCCCAAACTGCACTGAAGTGCCATCCAATCCCAAGGCTACAGCAACACACAGCCAAAGCTCTGATGCCTCTCCTGGGGCACCCTCTACCTGGCAGGGTGCTCCTTCTGGACAAAAGGTTTTCCTGCAGAAACCAACCCAAGAAGGCCCTTTGTACACCTGCCATAAAAGATCAAGAAGTGGGGGCAGAATGGTGGAGAGCAGTTGTTTTTCATCCCCATGAGGCTGTTGTTGTTGACTTAAAAGAGCAACACTGGAAACTGTTCACAACTGGGCAATCTTTAGGAAGACCTGATCACCCCAATGGCAGGCTTGACTGGCACTGTTTTGCATGCGTAAAATTATATTTTGCATTGGAAACATGGTTAATTAGTAAGGAATTAAAGCTGTGCCTCCAATTTGACATAACTTGTTATACAGACATTCTGCCTCTGACTAACAGGCAGGGTATTTAAATTTATTTTGGGATTGTAATGATTGCCTGTAAAAAGTAACACACACGAAGTTTCAATACATGTTTGAACAAGCTTATTTACTTGCCATTTGTCTTTACTCAGTTTCTTATTCTCTGAACTTTTTTGTTTGAAAGGCAAATGTAGAAAATCCAAGAAATTAAACAGGTGAGATGTGAGCAAAAACCACAGCAAGCAGAACACAGGAAAATGTCTTCAATGAGTCCTAGCAGCAACCAGATTTCTTTTTAACTTTTCCTAAAGAATAAAATCTCAGGCCAGAAATTAGGACAGTGCTTTCAATAGTGAACTGCATTTGAAGTTGTCAGTGCCCTCAGGCCTGCCATCAAAAATACCTTTCATTTTTAGCTACACCTGCATGTCTTTAAAGGCTCAGCAAGACACATTTTCACAACAAACATGAGTGATGTTTCTGAGAGCACTTGACTGTACAGCCTCTTTTTCAGTCTTCCACACAAATGCTGCTGCATTTAACAAGATTTATTATTCTCATACACTGGAAAACATCCAGCATGAAGGCAATGCTTGGGCAAACATTGGGTATGTTTTTGTGAGGCCAGAGATGTTGAAACAAATCACTGGTTAAAACTTCTCATGATTCTACCCAGTGTAGGACAAATCCTGCTCTGCTAGAGCAGCAGACTCTGCACATTCGGAATGACTTCTCATTTACACCAATTAATGCAAATAGTGTCTGGGACCTCCCAGACTCTTCTGCCTCTTGGTGCCAAGTCTGAAGGCTGGTAATCAGGGAAAACCATCGAGGAAAAAACAGCTCTAGTCCATCATATGAAAGGATCCTGAAGTCACAGTGCTGCACTGGAACAGACCTGGAATAGTTCAGTCTTCCATGCATCTCTCTTCCATGCAGTACCTTCTTCTGCTCTGAAATCCACATTTTTGTGATTATTCATTGACCAGCAGGCCCCCAGCAGCCCAGAGGGCACTGTTAGCAGCTCTGGTGGCGGGATGGCAGCATGCTCAGCGTCCGTGCCCTGCCCATGGCAGTGTTACCCACGCTTCACTCTCTGGATTACCTTTCCTGGGCTGCCTTCTGCTCATCTGCAGCCCCCACAGATGGGCTGGAGCTCATGAGGCACAAGGCTTCCGGTGGCTTGCTTTGCCCTAAGCTACCCCAAAGGGCACCTGGGAAAAGGCATTAGCCCCATCAGAGCACACACAGAGACCCAAAAAACACCAAGGACAAAGAGGATCAGGGTTTGCCATGTGTACCCCTGTAGGAGGAAAGCTTTGCTGTCAGTGCTCTCTCACCTCTTGCAGCCTACTCTGCTCCTCCTCTTTCCAAAGTCATCTTCAAACTCCTCCTTCACTTTCCTTTGCTACTTCACCACCTGCCTGCTTCCCCAGGTGTCCGCCGACTGTGCCTGAAGTCCCCTATCCCACCCCTGCACAGCACCCCTACCACTCTCAGTGCCCAAACACTATCTTCTGAGCCTTGTCTGCCCCTCAGCTCCTGCTCTCCCAGGGTGCCTGCAGGAAGACAGACTGCCCTGAACAGCTCTTTTAAGGCCAAAGGGAGTCTTAACAGAAGTGGTAGGAAAGGCTGAATTAGCACTTTTTGCTGCTGAGAGTAGTTCAGTCTCTGAAACCGTCCTGGTCTTGTCTACTTACCTCTGTGGTAAGCAGAAAGAGCATTTTGCAACGGGCCTCCTTCCTCTAACTCTCTGCATAGTCTGAAGCCTGTGTTCCAGCTCAAATTCTCCAGCATGGCCATCAGCCCTAGCTCTCATGCAGCCTGGCTGGGTGCACACATGAGCAGAGAGGCTCTGCTGTTACGCACCCTTTCTATTCTATTAAGTTGGCCCACTACCCCGAGCCACCTTTCCTGATGAAGCCCCCTTCTCCTCCCTCAAGGATAACTGGAACGTGTGGCCATGTCGGGGAGCTGGGTTTTGTATGCATCTGAATCCCTATGCTCATTCCCAAAGAGAAGCAGCCTCCATCCCAGCAGTGCCATCTCCTCTGATAGCCCATTTTCCCCAAGTCCAGTCAGAAGGAAAAGGACCAACTCTCCATGGCACACAGTAAAATAAAGGTCAGAATTTCATATTTTAAGACAGAATTCAGCAAAGAACTGAACACGTGGCCTGAGTAGCTGCACAGAGATAGTGAGAGCTGAAATAAGAAAATGGAGAAGCAGCAGGGTTGGGAGTTCCAACCAGCCTGGCCAAGCACAGAGGGAAGGATGGGCAGCCTCAAACCTGCTTGGCACACACTTACAGTGGGGGAACTTGAAGGTTCTTCCCCACACCACAAAAGGCGATGTCACCGCCTTGGTACACATCAGCTCAGCTATCATGAGAGTCTGAAAGCAAAATCACTGGATTATTCTCTTTCATTTTCCTTTGTATTATAACTGTTATTATTTGCAAGGACCTCAACAGAGGAAGTATGTGGGAAGGGCTGAGTCCCTCCAACACACAGCTGTGCCCAGGAGCCCTCTCTGCCTTTTGCCCGCACTATGAAACCAGCTCCTCCCAGTTCAAACACCCCCTGAACGTCCCCACTCCCCACAAGACAGCAGGGCACCCTGCTTTGTGCTGCCTCCCTTTGAACAGAGGCCCAGCAGACACTGTACGTTGTTTGAAATGCGAGAGAGAACAGTAAAAGCAAGACTTTGTTGCACTTGCTTCTCCCCTTGGGGAAGAGACGAGAACAAAGCCTGTATGACAGACAACAGTCACGTTGTTTGGCACACAAGTGCAAGGTACTCAGATACCACCTGTGCCACGTGAGCCCCTTCAATACAACAGAGATTGTTGGCTCTCCCAGCCACAGAGCAATAGGACCACGGCCCAGGGTGTGGTGTGTTTCCAGCCAGCACTGCCCAGGACTGCAGGGGTGATGCCTGAGCAGCATCAGTTGAACACAGAAAGTCTGGTTCAGTAATGTTGATGTGAGCGCAACATGACCTCCCTGAGGGTTGGACTCTACCAGCAAGTGAGGAAAGCAGCACAAATCTGGACATCTGCTGGGACATCGGCTGGGACATCTGCTTTCTTCACACTTGAACTTGTGGCAAAGGTTTATAGGTGGGGAAGGAAAAGTGGCGGTGGACAGTGAAGTTCTGGTATTGAGTCAGGTCGCAGATGGTTGCGGAGCACGTTACCAAAAACTGGATTGATGGTTAAATATTAATAAACATCTTCAAGACAACTACACTGGATGACAGGAGTGAGTAAAAATGCAGCCTAAACTTTACATAAACTTGTTATGGATTTTAAGACAGGAAGCAGAGGCAGAACAGGGCACTGTGAACAAACCGGAGCAGGACAGGGCAGCACAGAGCAAGCTGGAGCCACCCTAGCAGAGCCAACAATGAAATCCACTTCCTGCCCCCCTGCCTGAATTTAGTAAGGAACTGTTTCCTTAGGATTATCACAGGATAGATCTTGTTTTAATTGCACATTGAATTGTTTCAAGTCATTATAAACGTGGATGGCAAGTGTCATCTCCACGGCAACAGACCACATCCCCAGAAATGTGTTCACAGGGCTCAGAGGACACCGGAGAGGTGTGTAGGGCAGGCTCTCCTTCTGTGGGGATTCCTCCAGCACTCCCGCTAGTACATCGGCTTTGTGCTGATGGCAGCCACAACATATGGAAAGGAAACACCTAGTGAATATATGTAATTCAGGGAACAGCCCACAAAACAGCAGAGTTGTACACAGGAATATGGAGAACAGTGAATCAGAGACTAAGCAGCAATTTTATAGTGGGAAGCTGCATCCAAAGCAGAAGTCTCTCCAAGATCTATTAATGCGAGCGTTGTATGAGATGCCAGAAGAAATTCTTCTGCTGTACTTAGTTCCATACGGCTTTAGCTGGAATGCTGTGACCAGCTTGCGGCACCAATTCTTATGGAACTTGTAAAGTACCATAGAAAGTTCCAAGGAAGACTGAGGAGTTGGAAAATGGGATTCACACAGAAAGCTCAGAAGAAAGGACTGGTATGGTCTGGCAAAGGGACAGCCAGGAGATGTCACAGCAGCAGTCTTACAAGTTTCTAAAGAAGATGGCAACCAGAAGTGCTGTGAGTCCCCGAGGGACAGCAGTGCCATGCACCCAGGCACCCCTCACAGCCAGCTAGCCGAGTGTCTGATCCTGCCTTAGCCCAAAACTGGGGCAACGCTGAGCTCAGACACCTGCAAGGCCTCCTGCCACCCCAAACTCTGTGACTATGGGGAGCTCTCTGCAAATCTGCCAGCTTCCTTTATCCAGATCCTGCCCTTTATCCAGATCCAGAACCCTTGAAGAGCATGGGTAACCACGCTTGTCACCACCAGCCCTGCCATTTCAACTGCATCCCAAACCACAATTTCAGACCTTCCACTTCTGACTCCAGACATTTTGGCTGTGAACCTTCTTTTCCACAGGATGTCTTGGTATCTCCTGTCCCGCAGAGCCTGCCCCAAATTCTGCATGTCCTTCTAGTTTTCAGTTCCCTCCAATCCTCTGTATGCTTGCTGTACAACGGCTAGCTACAACTTGCTACATCTTGCTCTTGTCTTCTTGCTGAACTGGCTTCTAGGCTGTTCATTTCATGAGAACAGCTACAACTAATGCCTTTAATCACTACACTTTGGTTAAATCTTGCGACCCCCTTTCCAAATTCAACCATCTGAACTTTTCAACAGGTTTTTGTATGGCTGTGATAGTCTGGTCTTCCTTTGTATCTGCTGTGTCCAAGTAATGCCATCTGGCCAAGAGAACTCCTTGCCAAAGACACTCCAAATACGGGTTTAGTGAGGAGCAGCTCTGAACATGACTTTAAGAGAAGTTGCAAGTGGAGTACAAAGACATGAAGTAAAAAGATGTAAAGCCTATGCTAAACTAGGAGAGGAAGTGGTTAACTTGGGGTTCATTACAACAACTGTATAAATAGATGGCACAGGAAATCTGGGGCCCTCAAAAGGAAGAGGAAGTGCTTTCCTTTCCTGCGCCAAGGCACAAGGAGGAACTAGGAAACTGATCATCTGGTTATATTGCTTAAGGCCAATCTTTTCTAACTAGAGTGCCTTAAAACAGGTATTTAAACACATACATAGGCATTTTAGTAACGCAGTAAGTTTTCAAAGTTACAAAATTCTTGTAATACCCACCAGCTTAAACGGAAGCTGTAAATCAGGTCAATTCTACTGTGGTGAGAAAGGCTGGCAGGAACTTTTCTCCTTTTGGATTTGAAAAAAAATTATCTTTTGAGGTTCGGGAAAGAAGTTGTCTTCAAGACTGTCTGTTAGCTAGGAAGTCTTGGTGGCATTTTTAAATTGACTTTTGGCTCCTATGTAGGCAAGCTTTTTGTATTTCACTAAAGAGGTGAACCTAAGAGCTGAGAAATTCCTGGTAAATTATTTTTAAAGCATTTTATAGCAACCTGGTTGTGTTTCAGTTTTGTTTTGTTAGCAAACCCACCTTATTTTTAGATCAAAACTTGTGCTAAGAAGTTTCAGGAGCTTTTCACAAAAATGGGATCATAGACAGGAATCACAGCTGGAAAAACAGTTACTTTCCAAAATATAAGCCACCCAGAAATGTACTCTGATTTGAATGCAACACCTGGGGTTTGGAAGAAATGGAGCTACCTAGGAGCACAAACAGAGAGAAGCAAGTGTGTGGCTGAGAAAAAGAGGTCTCCTGTGACCTGGAGGGTCAATAAAGATATCACCTTTAATAACAGGTGGGAACTTGTGGGCTGGCAAGGGAGTTCTGCTGCTGCATAAAGCTCTGCGAGAGGGCCTCTGCCAGGGAACTAAGCATGAGAGAAGAGGTAAGGGGAGGAATCTAAGGAACATGGGCAAAGGATGCTGATAGGTGACCAGAGCAGCACTTCCTCACTTGGAAAAAAGTCATCCAAATTTTGGGGAGAATAGCATGGTGTAAGTGCAGTTATAAGTCATACAAATTGAATAATGTTGGAGGGAATGAAAGGCAAATAGTCTGTCTCCTCCAAGGTGAGAGATGATGGAGGCTTTTTGTTTCATTCTACATTTGGTTTGGTCCTGATATTCAAGTTTGCTAATCCATGCCACTTTTGCTACAGTGACCTTTTACATTTAAGACTTTGGGTGAGAATCATGGAATTCAGAGAGTTCTGGGAAATAGGGTTTTAGAATTTCTGAAAGAGATGATTCATGGAAGGAAAAAAGAAATTACAATTTAATAATAATTAAGTATGTATTAGTTCTGGCTTATGATCCTGGCTGAAAATCAGACTTCCAAAAAAATCAAAGTTATAAAAGGAAAAAAAGAAAATTACTGTATTGTCAATCCTATAAAATTCCCTCTGTTCCTCCAGTGCAACAGAAGGATGCCAGTACATACCACCACAAGCTCCATTTCTCTAAGCATGATACTGACTTAATAGACTCTGTGTATTAATTACTCACACTGCATCGCAATTCCATTCTTATCAAACTTTATTTAAAAATTGGAATGCTGAAGGTTTCCAGTTTTGGGAAAGGCCATCTCACTTTTTCCTATGTGTGGTGTCATGGAAAGGACTTGAGAAACACAATGCATTCTTGGTTTCAAAGGCTTAATGTGTTCTCTGTGTGGAATGTGAGCCCAGTTGCAGTTAATCCTATAAAGGATCCTAACTCTCATATCTGCCACTGTTGATCTCTTCTGGCCCTGCAAGAGTTTTTCTCTCTGTGATCCCATCCAGGCTTTGTTCTGGCAGCCCAAAGACTGGTTGTGTTCACAGGTAGGCAATGCTGCCATGGCAGAATTAGGACACTTGCAAATTAGGAGAGTCTGATGGAAGAAAGGAATATTGAAAGGAGTTCTCAGTAGAGTATAATTGGCTGCCAGATTTTTATCTCAAGTTCCTTGCTAAAATTCTACATCCTAAAGAAAAACATATTAGAAGCTCTGGAAGGTAAAGGATCTGTGGAAGTCTTTTGAACTGACAGTCTCCACACATGATAAAGATGTAGATCATAAAAATAATGTACTCAGATCCTACTTAAAGACCCCATTCCACTCTGTTCCAGCACTCCATGGTTTACATTAAAAGTATGTTAATTGCCAAATATGCAACTAATATAGTATATTGGTTTTGCACAGCCTGGTT
>VZTN01012146.1:0-63902 GCA_013400515.1 Erpornis zantholeuca
CAGCTCTGGCTTTAATTGCTGACACTTTTTTTCTGACTTTGTTACTAAATGACACTTGCTATAATTTGTTGCTTTGAGTTCTGTCTGTGATTTTCCTACCAAATATGGGTTGAGAAGGACTTGATTCAACAGATGAAAGCAAATTCGGTATTCATAATGACTTCACACAGGTGTCCAGATAACTGAATCAGCACAGAGGTAGATCATCTCTTAAAAATGGGACAGTGAAAATGAAGATTAACTGTGTTACATCAGAAAAAGATTTAGTTAACTGATTGTCATGTATATGCCAGGGGTGTCATAAGCCCAGTGTGACAAACAAATGTGAACAGAATCAAAACCATTGCATTAAACTCTAAAAGCCTTTGTTAGCAGACCAGGTACAAAAATGCCCAGATACTGTCTTATGTTAGTTTAAAAAATTATTCCAGTTCATCTTGTGCGTTCAGTGCATGTGGATATCTACTGTACTTATTTTTTGTACAGACGTTCAGATCACATCTCCCAAGCAGGAAACACACAGGAGATGGAATTCCTCACAGTCTTATCGGCAGGAACAGAAAAACAGAGGAAATGCCATGTTTTACCTTCCCAAGACACCAGGGCATTTAAGATAGAAGCCTGGATGCTGCCTCCCAGACAGCCTGAGTCCTGTCAAGAAGGAATGCTTCCTTCTTGTGAGCTTCTTCTCCCTCCTTTGTTTCTATCTCATCCATTACACCAGAGGAAAAAAAAAATCTCATTCATTTTTAGGATCCCTCTGAGCTGTCTTGATCAGTTCTACAGAGCCCAGGGAATCCAGGTGTATTTTAGTATGCTCTTAGTATAAACTTTTCTTAAAGGTTGTTTTGAAAATTTTCTATTTTTAAAGGTTCCCTACAAGCATTCTTATTACTGTGATGATTTGCTTTGCTAGTTTAAATAAACTTAACTTTTTCTGTTATATGGTAATCTGGCAACTATTTTCAAAATTACATTTAGGACATCAGATATTCACCAAAAAAGTACATTTTTGTTCTTATTTATGAAAAATGAGAACATTTGGCTTGTAGAAAAAGAACATGAAAATGTAAATATTTGTTTGATTTTTGCCCTGTTTTGGGCCATAAATGAATGTCTTGACCTTCCTATTCCTGTTACAATACTTATTGAGTTTTACAGCCATATTACTACTGGCTAAAATATATTCCATAATTGTCATAGATCTTTGTTGGAAGCTATCACTTGTATTTCATCCATATAGACTAATTGCAGTTTCTTCAGTAAAATTTTTTGAAGAATTTAAAGGCAAAGATTATATCAGAGCCAAGGATCCTCTGAGATTTTACAAGAATATTCCTCGCTCCCAACTGAAAAGGAATCTATGTAAAAGTATAAGTTAGACAGAAATGTATGCATCAAATTTTGTTCCAAAATTCCTAGATGTTGCCAACAGCAGTAATAAATATGGCCAGATGTTATTGCCTTCATAAAAGTCAAGTTACAAAACCTGTAAACTCACTCAGTGTAAATGAAAGGGAGAAAAAACTGCTTTGAGTAAATCTGAATGTGATAGCCACATGGGGCAAAAATGAAACAGCACAAATATTTAGTAAAAGTTCTGTCAAAGACAAACCTGCAGCAACTGCATTAGAACGTGTAAAACAATCTAACATGAAGTACCTTCAGAAAGCTTTCTATAGCCCATGCCTTTTAAATACAGAAAATGCACAAAGGGCTTGCACAGGTGAAAACACAAAATCTTGATAGATGTAATATCATTTGTCTAGAAACCTTTAAGATCTGAAACAAGGAAGGATACTCTAACAAGCATCTTACTTTTTTCAAGCATTCCTATCACAAGTAAAACCTAAGAGCTTCAGCCTGCAAAACTGGTATTTGTCTACACATTAGAGTGTTCCTTCACAACATTCTAGTTTTAGAATCTGTTTCTTTCGGTGTGGTTTAGGGCAAAATAGCACAGATCAGCAAGGTATGCTGATCCAAAAACTGCAGCAGAAACTGCATATTTTTGAATAAAAGGATTCACATGATTCAAATTTAGAGTCCTCCAGACTCTGTGCTTGCATTCAGTGCTTCCCAATCTGTGCAATACCCCACTCAACATTTTCCTTACAAGTTTTTAGGCACTGATTTGGAATTGGTATTTGTTTCCAGAACAAGAGGTTCAGTGAGACTTTGTGAATCACCTCAAGATCCCAAACACTTCCTCTAGGATACCGAGATTGAAATCAAACTTCTTTGAAGAAAACATCTTCTTGTCCAACATGAACACCAGTTTTTCAGCCTTCCAAATAAAGAAATTCGCTTTCGTACTACAGATGTAGTAACTAAAATTGCCTTACTTCATGAATATTACACTGTACTCATGCACTTCCAAATAACTTGTGAAAATTGCGGACAGCTCCGCAGAAAAAGGAAGTTTTTTTTTCTTTTTTCAGAAAAAGAAAAAGTCATCATATGTGGATTGCAATAATTAAGCTACTAATCTTATTGCAACACTTATTCAGGGCATATCCATGCAAGATGCAGAAAGACAATTTATCAGATGTTCTGCACTCCACTGAATGGCATGGAATTACTACAATTTCCTCAGAAGTCACAGGCAAGGGACAAGGATTAAAATCTGAGGTAACTGTTTGATGCACTGATTTCCATGTGAAGCTTGAAGTTTGTGCAGTGTTTTAAGGGGCCATTCAATCGTAGCAAATTATTTCCTTCCTGCACCACGAAGCGAAGATGTTGCCACACAAAGGTAGTTAGCAACAAGTTACAGCCTTCAAAATAGACTGCAGAGTGAAGGAATTGCAAATTTATCACGGTTCTCCTAAGAGTCTGCTCCTTTTGTAAACAATAGTCAGAATTATTTACAGAAGTATAGAATTTCTTCTGCGGGAATATTTAACTCCTTCTGCCATCATATTCTTAAAATGAAAGATTTCTAGAATCTTTTACTCTTTAAGATCCAGCTCTAAAACTTATCAAATAATCCTAGCTCTGAAATAATCTATTTCAAATGAGGATCCAGGAAAAAAAAACCAACAACAAAACAAAACAAAAAACAACTAAAAGAACCAAAAACATGTTTTGTCAGCTTTATTAAGACTTTGGAGAGGAAAGTTCATAAATTCTTTCCCTGGAGTGTCCCTTTCCGTATTTTGATATATAAACCTATTATAAATCATTGAACTCATGGCAAAATCCTAATCAATAGAATTTTTTACACAAATAAGAGAGGTGATCTCCACAGTTTATAGATAATTAAAATATAGTAGATACAACCCAAAACATTTATATAATTTCAATATCAATATAGTTCTGTAAAGTTTACAAATTCAAAAAATAGGGTGCCTCATAAAAGCAATTTCATTATTTGTGCAAAATAATTATTTTTTATGAAATAATAAATAAAAAATAGCTGATGTGTTATATCATGAAAACAGTTAGTCATTGATCCAGGGGAAGTAATGTTTGAAGTGAGACATTAAAAAAAAATTTTTTTTTGAACACCACCTTAATTCTGGTTCAGTAAGTTTGTTTTTCAGCAGCAGCTTTTATATGTTTCCCTCACTTCATTTCAGCACACCCTTTAGATGACCCAGAACTGCATCTTTGTAACTGGAATATACCCCAGTGAATAATTTCTGAGAACACAGTTCTTCCTCAGCTAACAGTAACTGCCAAAAGTACTCTAACAAATTAGGAATATCAGAAAAATGCAATTACTTTTATCTCCAGCTACTGATAAATTATACTACAGCCACAACTAGAATTTGGATTAAAAAGGAACCTAAATAGTGAAAATGAAAACTCTAAACAAGTAAGAAAATGCAATTGTGACTTGAGTCTTATGCTTGAGTCATTTGCTTTGGAAGAAAACTGGATCATGTTTTCTTTTCCTCACAAAACAGACCTATATTTGGATTTCTGGATGAATCTGATCTTTTGAAACAATCATGGCAAGCTAGGGCTCAGAACAGGAGGTAGTGCGAATTGCCGTTTCTCTTGGCATACAATTTTCAGAGATGAGGTTGGTGTTTTATCTTCATATGTCAAGGTTTAAAAAGTCTAGAAAGATAAAATGATATATTAGTGGAAATTGCACATGTGAGGGGGCAAAGGGAGGGTTTGCTTATGTCTGTACTGTGGGGCACTATCCACTTTCCGTGATAAACCTGCCTCAGGCACCAACCAGGTGAGGTTTGTGATTCAGTCAATAGTAATCAAAGCACACAGCAGGAAATGGACTCGAAATACACTTAGTGCACTCTCTGATGGGGAGTTTTGCATGGCATATTTGCTGAAGCTAAAACAACACATTGTACCTCTGTAGTCCCAAGAAAGAGGTAGCACAGATAACTATGTTTGGTAAAGGGCTGAGTTGTTCCTGATTACAGCTGAGCAGAGGCAAATGAGACCTACCCCTCTCTGTTCCTGTGTTTAGTCACACACCCTGCCGGCTCATCTTCTATGTCCCAAGGCTGTGTCTTGGTCACAACACGATGAATAATTGTGTTCCTCTTTCTAGCTGCAGATTCCTTTGGATTTGTATACAAAGGTGATGTAAATGAAGATGATCTCTGTGCTCTTAACCAGTAATTTTTTCCCCAAAGAACACCGTTTAAACGGACAAACAGCTTTTCCTTATACATAACATTAAAAAATACTCTACAACCAAAACCTGAAGTTATCCATGTACCTCTACCTCACAAAGGCTAGAGAATTTGTCCTTATAATACCTACAAGGTGAGCCATTATTCAACATCTTTGTTTCACAGATAAAAAGCTTAAGCACAAAGCCCTGCCAAGGTAACATGAACACTTGCATTTATCTTGGCGGTATTAAAACTAGTCCTGGATTCAAAAGCGGTGCTCAGGCACACAGATAATATATGAAATAGAAAACAAACAGAGAAACAAAAACCCAAACAAAAAAACCCCAAGCTTACCTACATCTCCTGAATCTCAAGGCAAAAAAAAGAAGCACCAAGCTATAGCTTTTCAGTTTCCATTGTACTCTGTACCACACTATCCTGACATCTACTAACAATACAGGTTATTTACGTTACATGTCAAATGTTAAATATCATTTCTACACATTCTAAGCATGCAAAGTGAAGAAAAATGCTGGCAGTCTGGAAAGAATAAATTCAGAAGCACAAAATATTTTGTAAAGCCTTAGGGAGTCCCAGGTGTGTTACAACAAGCAGGCAGTACTCCTGCACACACAGGTCACTTTGCCATTACACACAGCACAACTCCGAACTGAATGTGATGTATTAAACCCAATTCAAAACACATTTACAGCACAATACAATCATAACCATTTTATACAGAAACAAACAGCACTGTACCCCACAGATCAAGCTAAGGAAAAGCTTTGCCTTAGATATTCCTTTTTTCTACAGAGAATCACTCTCTTTATTTTTAATAAATATTTTTTCCCATGTTGATGATCTAGAAAACATGGATAGTACCGAATACTATAAAATAGATTTTTATTTATAATACATTGCATGTGACAATCTCTTTCCAAGTCCTTTTTAGCATCAAGCAAAAAAGTAACTATGATCCATATTCCAAGTAACACCTCTGAGCAGAGGAACACAGCAAGGCTCTGTCAAGTGTAGTTACATTTTCCTGTCAGCCTCTTGGTTGTAGAAACATATATTGATTTAGTGTGTACAGAGACAGAAGTTGTTGCCACTAACACTAGAAATGAAGGGTGGGAGGAACATAGTGCAGGAAATACTCAAGCCTACGCAGAAAACCAGGATATACTACTCCACCCAAGGGTGGATCCAGTGCAAACCAGTACATGAAGACTTACAAACCTGAATCTGCACATGCTGTGCAGCCTTTCACTACAGTGTAAGACACCAGGAACTGACAATTTCNCTGACAGCATGAGAGTCTCAAGCACCAAGCAGAAGAGACATGCTATGCAGCTTTTCACTACAGTGAAAGACACCAGGAACTGACAATTTCAGGATGTTTACTTTATTCATATTTACTTCAAGGTGAGGCTGGATGGAGCCTGAGCAACCTGTTCCAGTTGAAGTTGTTCCTCCTCATTTGAAGGGACATTGGACTAGAGATGGCCTTTAAATGTCCCTTCCAACCCAAAACATTCTGTGTTTATACTGCATGCAGTGATGTGTGGTTTTTTAAATATTTAATCTACTTACTAGCATATCTTGCAGAAGGTAATTCAGATCACCTTGGATTTCATTCGCTATTGCAAATAAAAAAATCAGTGTCATTTTTACCCCCTGTAGTGTGACTAATATGCCAGTTAAACTTACCCTGCTTTTACAAATGTATGGTAATAATAAACTCTGAATCAGAGCCTTTCCCTCCCTTATTTTGCCCCTCCATATCGATCTTCATTTTCTGGGATAACCAATTTATTCACAATGGCATTAAAAGTACTGAAATATACCCAGGCCTGACAAAGATCACGAATAGATTTGGCCACACAGATAGTTAAAATTTAGTTACAGTTCTTTTTCTTTTTAAACCTGCTTTCATGCTACTGGCAATGTTGAGAGAGCTGAGTTAGGTGAGGAAAGAGACAAATGCTGTGTGTCTCTCTTATATTTCATAAGCAAGTAGATGGAGAGCATGACAGTGATGTAATGTGAACCCACTGCAGTGTTTGCAGCTCAGAAGACATTAGGTTGTTTTTCACTCCTGCCTTGATAACTTCACTACAAGGACTTAAAGACCCAGTAGACATGGCTCACTGTACAATTTTGGCAGCTTGCATTGTAGTTTCTTGACTTACACAGCTATGAAAACTGGGAAAGTCACTCAAAAAATTAATTGCCAATAAACATTTTTTCTCCTCACAAGATGGAAAAGGGAAGAATAGAAATTACAACTATTTCACAGTAAAAATAATATTTTCTATTATGTAGCTGAATATAGATTATTATTGACATCAGCTCTACTGGTTAAAAATGTTTTCATTATTAGAGTTTTTGTCCCGGACCTGTCATTTATTTGCCTGCCCAGAGACAGTCTTTATCACTAGCCAACAGACCAGCCTCACAAATTTACCTGCCTGTGCCAGTGAGGGAGGACTGCAGATAACAGTTCTGCACCACGTCTTCACCTGAGCCGGGGGGAAGTGAGAATAATAGAAATTACTTGAGAATTCGGGCACTTATCCTCTCCCTGCGGAGTGACCAGAGAAAGCCCAGCAGCACCGATAGCGATGCTGATGGGAGGGAGCAGCGCGGCTTTGAAGTGGTGCAGTCTACACTGCTGCACTGGCAGCTGTCAAAGCAGATTTGCTTCTTTTGTTCCGAGGATCTCTCTCTCCTTCTTGCCTCTCCATGGGAGGCATTCAAAGAGCAGACAATTCTGTCAGGGAATTTTCCTCCCACTGCTGAAATCTACGTACTGTATCGGTAGAAAGTATGGCTAGTGTTTGCTAATGACTAACCTTGAATTCCTTCTAACAAATCAACAGTGATGAATAACAACGAGAAGAGGATTCAGTGCGTGCAGTTAGGTAATGTAGGGGGGTTCCAAATAATGACTATCAAAAGAGCAAAATAAAATAAAATAACATAAACATGTTTCAGAATTTCATCCAATATCAATTTGACTTTTTCAATTGAACTAGGGAAAAAAACACAAACTTTCTTTTCCAGGAGAGCAGGTACTAGCTCTTAAAATTTGCTTTGAGCTGACACTAGTTTGAAAAACAAAAACATTCATGAGCATGAACACACACACAGAGACATGCAGAGAAATAAGGAAACATCTGAACATAACTGCATGAGCAGACTAAGGCTACAGAAAATTCTGGAGTTTTCTGATATCACTCTGATGAGGCAAGGATGTTTTCTGTCATGGTGTCAGCATCAAGATATGGGGTCTAATTCAATACTTCTAAAGGTAGTCAAAAAAAGTTTTTCTGAGACTGTACCTAGCACCACTAATGCCTTCTTTTTCTTTCCCATCCCTTCTCCTTCAACAGAAAAATATTTCGTTTTTATTAGTTATATATAATATATTAGTTTTAGTCTTTATGAATTATATATATTAGTTATATATTTAGTCTTTATAAAAGTTTAGTTTTAAGGAAAAACTGAAAAAAAGGAAAAAAAATTACAGGTTTTTATTGGTTTATAATATAAACCTCAATAGGCTTAGAATTTGATCAGTACATGCCTAAGGGAAAGTGGCAATTTTAAATACAGACTTTAAAAAGTTTCATTATCAGTATCACTATTTTGGAGTATTTGCCTCTGAGTCAGTCTCCTAAGTTTCCATACATTGTTATCTGGTGAAAGGAAAAAGAGTTGCACTATTTTTACAGCTACCTTCTGCACTTACTTCCTTTTCTTAATGCATTTGTAAGACAAGGACTGTATCATCACACAAGTGATTCATGCACAGAATGATCTTTGATGTTACTAGTTCTGGATGTATATAAAATTCATTATAGTTTTTTATACATTTTATATAAAGTTTTTTATAAATTCATTCATAGTTTTTTGCATTACTACAATGCATGAAGAAATGTTGTTACTACCATTTAACTGTCAGTCCTCCCTTATACTGATTTCTGTTTTATTTATTCTTTAATACAACTTTTTAGAATTCCAAAAGTGATCTGACACCTGTTGAAATCAATTCTTAGCTACAAAAGCAAATCCAATAACCATGTGATTATTATTTATTATTAATTGTTATTTCAGATCTGTCATAAGACAGGAACACCACCAAAAAGATGCAATAATAAAAACACCCAACACTTTCCTCAAAGAACCCATTTTGGCCTCCCACAAATACCTTCCCCATTAAGTTTCTTTTGAAGCACAGCTCAAAGGTCAAGGACTTATAAGGAGCATATCTAAATCACAAGTTTGGGCACCAGAAGCAGTTAGTCTGTGGCAGATATGGTAATTCACTATGCAATGCTTGTGCTCTGAAATATACAGTAAATTAACTCACACGAGATATGGTAAATTTGTGACTGAGAATCCTTGTGGTGTCCAAGCTATCTTTCTTACGGATAAATCAACGTATCATCAACCCTGCAGGCTGCCAGATCTCAAACTATTTCAGGACAGGAGCCACCCCGATTTAGGAGCACATCCTTACTTCAAAAGGAAATGCTCCAATAAATCCATGAAAACTCAGTGCATAAATCAGTGCTTTCGCAAAGATCTCAAGAACCATTATACTCTTATTTTTCTCAGTTATGACCACAGAATATCCAGCCAGTTACTCACTAATTACACAATTGGTAGTACCACTGTGTGTGGGGGTCCAGACCAAGTGAGATTTTTTAGGGTCAAAAACATTACTCTTAGCTTCACTGGACACTTTGTAAAGAGGCAGTCAAGGAGTCCTGAGCAAGAAGACCAGTGAGAAAACCCACTAAATAAGGAGCTTATCCGATGGATTTGAGATTATATGCATATGAAACACAATAATGATTTCCTCTTGCTTTGGTGGAAACAAGTGAAACATGAGTTAGAGCACAGAGAATACTGCATCAGCGCAGCCCAAAGGGAACACAGAGAGCTGTAACAGAAAGGCAAAACAGGAGTGCAGAGCAAAGCTTGTAAACACCTGAAAAATATAAACCTCCTCCCTTTGGTTTTAAATTACCTTGACATTTTTCTTTCATGTGACTTTTCCTTTCCTCTTTCGAAGGATATTCAAACCTTCCAAGTAAATAGGAAAAGCGGCAGTTTTAAAGATTGACACAATTTTTTTGGTAAAGAGCAAGTTGTCAAAATTATGCATAGAAGCCCTAAGGCAGAAAAGAAAGAGTTTTCAATCACAGTGGTAAATAAAATCCTTGACATAGTCTGACTAAAGGGTCCAGCTAGCAAATTCAAGATCTAAGTTCTTCATTGTGACAGAAAAATGAAGGAAGACATACATAATTATTTTTATCAAAACCAAAGTGACAAAAGCTTTAAACCTGCTGAGGTTTAACTGTGTGTAAAATAGTTTATTCAGTACAGCCTCTCCAATGTATTACCATGCTTTATATCAAATCAAAATATTTCATTCTCATGCAATAAAAACCAAAACCAGGTTAGGTCAAAAAGGAATCCGTAAATAATTTTGATGCTAAGAAAATGTGACTTGCATTACCACACTACACACTGAAGTATATTTTAGCTTCCTGCACCAGAGATTCAAAATAAAGGCAGTATCATTGTAGCAACTGGTCACAGTAGCTACAATTACAGTCCCAAATTTGAAGCAAATGATCAAAACATGACATGTTGCTGGTCCTGTAGGACACTCCTTCTGTCAGGCCCTGATATCCAAGTGTGACCTGTGGAGGATGAATTTGATTTTTATCACATGCAAAGCCACGGACCCTGCATGCATATGCTTTTTTAATAGCACAAAGCTTTCTATGCTGAATTTCTAATTCAAGTGGTATGGAGCTATCCCATATGCTGATACTTAGTCCATAAAATACTTGAATAAGAATTCCATTGTTATTATCTGTCAATAACTCCTATGTGAGAATCTTCTATTGTATTATAAGACAAATATCAGCTAAAAGAATTGTTGCATGCCAATCAATGGTGTTTTTCAGATTGAGTGAAGAATCCCTACTTGGCATGCACACGAGCACACACAAATGTTTGTATATAGTATTAGTTTGTATATAACTTAAAATCCAGTTTCAAGTTTGCTTTTTTGGGGGGCTGAATTATTTTTAACAGATGCTGACCAGTAAAAGAGCACAATCAGCAGAAGCTTTCTGCATGCCTCCCTGCCCATTTTCCTCTCCTATAAATCCTGGAAAATCCTGACAATCAACGTCACAGAACATGTAGAGAGCAGTCAAAGCAAGTGATTTCATGTTACATAAGCTCTAACAAACAAGAAAACACAGCCTAATGTCCATCACAGACATCTTTAGCCCTCAAAATCCTGCTGCACAAAATGAAAGGAGACCTTTTATTTCTGCTGACAACTGAGATCTTACATTTCCAAATCAGCTGCTTCATGCAGCTCTCACTTGAATGCATGAGTGGGGAATGCACCTTTCTGAAGGCAGAGCCTCTAAATTTCTGTGGAAGTAAAATTAAAACATAGATGATATTGCATAGGTATAGAAAAAATATCTGAAGCTAAAAACTTTGTTGTATATTTATTTCAGATGCAAGGTGAAGAATTCTGGAAGTTCCATTTTCTTACCTGTAAATAAAGGGGTTTCCACCATTAAGTATTTTCAATTGTTTTCCATGTCTTGATTACAGTAGAAACCATTAAAGAGTATAAGAAAAATAAAAAATAAAACTGAAACTGAGAATTTCAAACAGTGGTTGTCTTCTAGCTCATAATAGGGAACAACCAAAAGCAAAATTTTTAAGCAGATTAGGCATAAATCACTGTATTTGATTTGGGGGGTAATTTTTTTAAGCAATTAAGTAATTAAATATTCTTGTTAAGTGTAAATTAGTTTTGGATGATAAAGATAATTGTGTGTTGAAGATTCTTTGACCCTAAGAAAATAAAAGATGAAAAATGACTCATAAAAATACAATCCTACCTCAAGGACTGTCTTTGGAGTGAAATGAGCATGTTTTCAACAGACTCTAATTTTTTTTTCTTTCAATGGTAACTGTTTTCGCTGATTACTTCCTGCACAAAACAGAAAACACTAGAAAGATAATGTAAAAGAAATAGATTATCAGAACTAATACATTCAGGATATTTCTGGTCCCTTATTCACGCCACATTTACAACACCACGAAAAATAAAACTATTTTCTGTTCATTCACTTCAGGGCTCCTTTTTTAATGGCAGCTCTAGTAATCAGGAATAAGGCATATTTTCTGCCAGTTAGTTGCATGCATCAACACAAATATAATTTTCTTTTCATATGGGAGGAGACCATAAGGATGAGTAAGGGCTTCACATTAGGGAAGGTTCACATTACAGAAATGGTGGACAATACTGAATGGTGACTGCCAGTAAGTGACATCCTGAGACAGTTTCACAGGGAGTCATACACTGAGAAGTGGGCTGAGAAAATTACATGTTGGATTCCTTTTTCAATTGCTTGACAAATTGAATGCAGATTCAGTTAATAACAGAGTCTCATTTAACAAATACCAGAATATACATGGCTGGGAAAATAGTGTTAGAGCTAGATTTATCAGATTAAAAATACATAATGTTCTTATATTCATACGATTGACTGTGTTTAAATACTAATACTAGAAACATAATTTTGAAACACGGAATGAAATCTTCATGAATTTAGCAAATGCATACAAATGTCCTGCATAAATTCATTCAGCTCTCACAGTTTTTAGAGCTGCTAGTCCAGCGCAAAGGGGTTGCCATGGCTACGGCGCTAGAGAAGGTCCATTGAATCGCCCATTACAATAAACTCTTGCTTTTCAGAGGCTACAAGCCTACATATTGGAAAAAACTATTTCCTCTTTCCTCCTCCCAACACAGCAAGCTTCTCCCATAAACTGAATGTTAGTGCACACATGTGTGAAGAACCATGCGTGCTCTTTCATCAGTTCTTCAGCTGCAACCAATTCACATTTATTGTTAGAAAAACAGGAGGCAGGATCACAGAATCACAGAATGGGCAAGGTTGAAAGGACCACAGTAGGTCTCCTGGTCCAACCTCCCTGCTCAAGCAGGGTCATCCCAGGGCACATGGCACAGGATTGGATCCCGACAGTTCTTGAGTATCTCCAGTGAGGGAGACTCGACAGCCTCTCCAGATGAGCTGTTCCAGTGCCACCTGCAGAGTGAAGAAGTTCTTCCTCAGCTGGAACTCCCTGGGCATCTGTCTCTGCCCATTGCCTCTTGTCCTATTGCTTGGCACCACTGAGCAGAGCCTGGCTCCATCCTCTGACACCCTCCCTTCAGATACTGACAGACACTGATGAGGTTCCCTCTCAGCTGTCTCTTTGTGAGGCTGAACAGGCCCAGCTCCCTCAGCCTTTCCTCGTAAGAGAGATGCTCCAATCCTCCAATCATCTTTACAGGCAAACATGTCTTACTTGAGCCCACATATTTTGCTTAGAAACATCCCAGATAGGTTTTTCATAGAAATCCACAAACCTGTTAAATCCACTGACCAGTCACCCTCTAATTTCATCAGGCCTAGAGGTCCCACCAACTCTGGTTTCCCACAAATTTCCTAAAGTTCAGTTGCTGAAATGAGTATTCTCGGTGCTTCAACTACAAGGGACTGAAATTTGGTCACTTGTCATCAGGGCATGGCACATTCTCCTGGGAAGTCACTGCATGAGCCCTGAGATTGCAGCCACTAGCCAGGGAACAGGTTTCATCTGCCCAGCTCTCCCCAGTAGCAGCACAGGGAACACGGAGAGAGAGGACCCCCAGCATCTCAGGTGTGGGCTGAAGGGAAAAAGAAGAGTTCTGGAAACATCTGAGTCAAGGTGCACTGAAAGGCAATCAGGGTGCACAGGGGCAGCTCAGGCACTGGGAATTACAGGGGAAGTACAGAATTGTTTTCTAAATTCAGCTGATTTGATTTACAGTTTGTTCCACATCAAAATAAGAGTGTCCTTCCAAAACTCTGTCATTAGAAAAAAAGCCAATATGATAACCACACTTATGTGAAAAATGGGAAATTTATTCTTAAAATGTTTATTCAGAATACCTTAACCCTGGTAATCCCTGTGTAGGCATCCTAGCAGTTATTTGTTCCCTTTGAGGACCTGGTTCTGCTTTTAACTAAAAAGTAAATGCTGAGAAGGCCTCCAATTAAACACCCACAGATATTTTCTGTTTGTATTTTGTAACAGGAAAAAAATGCAGATGCCTTTCTGACAGGTTCTAGCAGTACATTTTCCAAAGACTTTTGATTTTTGCAGTTAAATTGACACTTCAGCCTTGTTTCTTTCTATCATATGGAGTTATCAAGTAGCAATGTATCTTTTCAGTAGAGCAAATCTTACAACTTTTAACAACTTAAAAGGATCACAAATAAACAAGAAATTAAAATATTTAATTAACTCAAGGTTAATATGGTGCTTTTGTGAACTATGGGCATTAGGTGAGAAATACCATATTTTTAGTGTTACAGAAAATATTTAAAACAATGACCTCCTACAAGTGTCCCACAGCATTCTTGTCCTCCTGAATGACCCTCCTCTTCACAGTTTTCAACTACATTGTTCAGGAATTTTGGGGATTAGGATCTCACACTCTCTTTCATAATAAATATATTTACTAAACAAACATCATACTCTGCCTCAAGAACATGCAAAATTCTCCTCCCCTAATGCTTTCCAAATACAAACTTTAACAATGGCCTTCAGTGTTCTTCAAGTTGTTAATAAACACATAGCTCTGTATGAAGCTTTGCATGTATTCAGAAAGTTTTATAAGGAAAAATGTTGGGATTTGGGAAAGTTAAATTTCCCCTTCTGGTGTCACAACAGCATGTCCTACATTTTCAGGGTTCTCTGAAAATATTTCTTCAATGCTGTTCTAAACTGGCTTGGATCAGAACACTTTATGCTCACTAATGTGAATACACTGTTTTGGAAAATGTTTTCCTAATCATATATTCTCAAAAAATCTAGTATTCATAACATTATAATTCATGCAAGCATCAAACACTTTCCCTGTCAATGTTAGCACCAACAGACCCACTCCAGTATTTGCCAGGACTGACAAAGTGATTTAAAAGCATTCTTTTCTGGTCAGTACTGAAAGACAGAACAGGGATGAGAGAAAAAATCCATTATGCATGCTGAGGGAGTTTTGCTGCTTTGTATCCCTGTAGCCTTGCACATTTTTCAGATTCATATTTCTGTGCATCACAGTGGAGGCCACAACTGTAGGACAACCATTTTTACCCTGGACTGTCTGAACAGGTTGGCCACTGGCTAAGAGCTGATATGGTTTTGAGGTTTCAGAGCATGGTCATGACCCACTCACCAGCTGCAACAGGACAGAGCAGGTGCTCTAAATGGACAAGGACTTCAGCAGAAATTCCCATAATGTGGCATATTCTTTTAGTCAGTCTGGCTCTTAAGCCACAAACGGTATCACATTCTGATTTTCCAGCTGTTCAGGAGGATAGGACTGTCCATTAGAAACACCATGTTACTATAGGTGGAGTTGGTCAATAAATAAAACACTTGGATGGCCTAGCAGCATCCTGCATTCCTGATTTCATTTTAACCAAAACATAACCTGTCACTGGCAAGGGTTTAGGTGTTTTCTTGGGATTCACTTTTGAGAGGATTTAACAATAAATAAATAAATAAATGAGATAGGTTTAGAAAATACTTTGGTGACTAATTCCTGGGTCATCCTATTTCCTTGACTACTCTGCTGCCATCCCATAACACACAGTAAAAACATCACAAACCCCAAGTGCTAGACAGTAATCCAAGGAGCATTTGTATTTAGGTACTGGATGCCAAATCCTTTGCCAGTACAAAGGACAATCTTCTGATTGCCATGTGAAGTACTGGCAAAAGCAATCACATCTAGGCCTTAGTAACCTGTACCTGCCATAGTAATGTGTACATGCATTTGTCACCAGCTATGCTGTCTCTGAAATTTCCTAGCACATGCTTTGTATTAGGAAAATATTTTTAACCCAGCACTTGAAGTCCTGTGGAGACTAACAAAAAAAGGTTTAAGTAAGGCTGTAACTAACTTCTTCAATTGAGTAAAATGCAAAACAAATGCCAAGTTGTCTGTTTCTCTTAAAAATATTATATGAACCTGTCAGTGTATGTGTATAAATATTAATCAATAAGCATGTATTGTTTCTTAACCACTCTTTGACAAATGAATGCATGTCCAACTGGAGGAGAAACATAGAAGTGGAGGCTATAGTCACCTTGTATTTTATTAATGATCTAGTCAGTTTAGTCATTCAAGTCACAAAACCAGCTGGTCTTCCTAGCATGTTACAGGCATCTAGGAAAGAAGAAAGCATTTGCGTTTCTGGTGATTACACTAAGCAACTACTGACAAATAATGTTTTGAACCCACATGGTTTTGTGAAAGGATGAATGGGTGCTCTGTGATTGTCAAAGTACCGTGTGAGGCTGCTGGAACTCTAATAAATAGGAAAAACACACATAACCTACACACCCATCATACCTACACAATGTATGGCATACTCTTGGTAAGTCCAGTCTGAATTTCTGAGTAAGGTGCTCCCTATAAACTTAGAAATGATAAGGGGTTAAATTATTATAAGTTCCTGTTTTGGGTGTTTAAAATATGTATATAGGAATCAGTAAAGAATGAACAAAATTCTGTGCACAAGTAGCTTTGAAAACTTCCAGGACTCTTACACTGTCTTCTGCCCATACATACAAGAAAATTAATGTACACACTACTTTTTTTAGCTAACACTGTGGAGTAAATTTCTGGGTTACAGCATGCCTATATAAGGTCCTTTGATCCTCTGAATCTTTTTCTTGAAGAAACAGATTAGTCTGACTATGGCATGCACAATCCTATCTGGGAAATTTCTCTGTCATATCTAAGAAATAATATGCAGATGAGGTAGACATCCATCCACGATCTCAAAAAGAATTACAACTTACTGGGGTAAGTTCCTTGTTACAGTAACTCATGGCAACTTCAGTTAGTTTGTTCTACCATCTAGAAACATGCAAAATCATGAAATATTTTAATTAGCCCTTTAGTTGTTCAAGAATGCACAAAAATTCAGTTCCCACTGCCTGTGAGGGACAGGCACATAAGATCTTTACATCTTTTAAATGCCAAAGTCTCTCTTTCATTTAATGAAGAGAGTGGGCATGCTGTGAGCATGCAGTGTAACTGGCCAGCTGGGATGTAGCTGTTGAGTTTATCATGCAGGGAGGAATGTGCACTCTGCTCTATCTGTAGGTAAGCTGAAATCATCCATGTGTCAAGATTCCATGCCTTGGTCTGAAACTGCTCCTCACAGATCCAAACAATGACACACAGGTGGGTACTAGGTGGCTCAGGATTTCAGTTCCCCAAACAAAACAAATTTAAAGATTAACATGGAACCTAAACTCATCTTCTTGACACTTATTTAGTACAAGAAAAAAACAATATTACACATTTATGGTAAATTTCAGGTAGTGTACTAGGTCTGCTCTTTGCAACTCTGGTGACAGAGCAATGCTGATTCAACAGGAACATTAAATGCAATCTATTCCTGTGAAATCAATGAAATTGGGTGGGGTTTTTTCCTAATAGGAGCCCAAATTCTAACCTATGTAATGCTTTGCTCACAGAGTTAAGAGAAACCTTACTTTGTGAGAAGTGTCTCTTTTTTCCTGCCAGAACAAAATGTTCAGCTGAAAACATCCTCAAAAGCTGAGCAGAAATTTTGGTGACAGAAGGTCCGTGGTGGTTAACCAGTACTGAAACCATGTTACACTGGGGAGGACTGCAACTTAAATCCTGCAGCAAATACAGAGGCTTGCAGGGGTTTCTCTTTGTAAATCTGTTTTTAAAGTATTTAGAATAGAAGCTGTTTTATAGATGCTTTTCACTTTGCAAAAAACCAGCCAGATTTCATACTTTCCACAAAAATCTATCCCCTTGTGAGGTGAATTGTAGGTACCTTTGGGTTGCTTTAGTCATATCATGTTATGGCTTATTGTGATATGACAACACACGACAGATTAAGCTAACATCACTTGGCATGCCAGAACATCTCTATCCTGTTGTATTTCAGAGATTTTATTTTAGTTTTCACTCCTACACAATACATAGGATCATGGTTCAGCCCTGGGCTTGAAGGTTGAAAGAGACCTCAGAACCTTTGCAGTCCAACCTCCTGCTCATAATGCGTGAACCACACAGTCAGACAGTTTTGCTCAGGGCTTTCTTTACACATTCAGGTCTTAAAAACTTCTGAGAGCAGAGACTGCACAACCTCTGTGGGCAACCTATTCCAGTGCTTGACTTTTCACCATGAGGGAAAAGGTTTTACTATCTATTCCACCCAAGTCTTGAATCGCAGCTTCCAATCTTGTCTCACACCCTCCCACCTTGCCCTGCTGTGAAGAGCCTGGCTCCATCTTGATAACCTCAATTGCTACTAGGTGTTACTCCTCTTCCCAAATTCTTCTCTTCTCCGGG
Organism: Erpornis zantholeuca; assembly: GCA_013400515.1. NCBI lineage: Eukaryota > Metazoa > Chordata > Aves > Passeriformes > Timaliidae > Erpornis > Erpornis zantholeuca. Next base: position 18,109 of record VZTN01012146.1, read on the forward strand.
CTGAACAAAAGAGATTCCCCCCAATCTCTCTGCACTCCCCAGACCTTTACAGTCACTCTTGGTAAGCTTGAGCTCTGCCCAGGCATTATCACCGGTGCCCACACAGGCACAGAAAAGAATGAATAGGCTGAGGGACCCACAAACCCCTGCAGTCTCCCTTCAGAATCTTGGATGTGAGCCCGTGGCCAAAAAACACCTCTGGGGATGACATGGTCAGGTCTGCAGAGGACCATAGGTCCCCTGCATGTCCAAGTTCCAGCCCCATAACCAGGAGTGAGGGTTCCTTGTGTTGGTGTATGGTTCTGACCTGGGCAGCCTACGTCTGCACCCCTGGACCTTGGCTTCCACCAAGCCCAGCCTTCAGCCTCAGGTCTGCAGGCAGACAAGCAGCTGCCTCTGCTCCATGAGAAGTCTTCCTCCAGCCTTCCTCCACATGCCCCCAGTCTCACTGACCCTCCAGATATGCCAGTCAGCCTCTCCTCTCCACAAAGATCCCCATGAGGATTGCCACGTTCCCTGACAGCACCGTGGGCAGGCTGACCACCTCACCTCCACCCCATTATTGCAGTGGGAAGCCTTGACTGTGCTGCGTTTCATCCTGGAGGCTAAAAATTGCTTTTCATTATCTAGAAGGTTGTAAAAATAAAGGGCAGGGTCAATGATAAATGGTGGTCAGTACGAGAGACTGTTGATCGCTTGCAGGAGCAACAGAAATAATAAATAACACACTGTGTGTATGTTTGAACAATTGAAGATATTGTAAATAATCACTGAGAATTTTATGTTGTAAATAATCTTTGGAAGTCTATCAGGGTTTTTTTGTACACTTTTTTCAACCATTAGTAGTAAACCTATGAAACCCGTGACAGAAAAAAGCACAACTCAGGATCAAAGGATAAATTATTCTGAAGAATGAAAAGATCTGATCAATATAAAAAAATAAGTTGTTTTAATCTTGCTACATTTTTAGTAGTCTTACAGAAGGTCAATCAATAATATCATAGAATTTCCCCAAAATATTAAGTTTCAAAAATCCAGAAAGCAATCTATTCCCTGCAACAGGTCACAGTTCTAGTCTGTGGAGATTTTATTTTCTCACAGCATGTATGCCACTGATACAGACATAGCTGAATAAGATGGATATGATAACAATATAAAATCAAGATATTACCCAGGCCATGAAAAAATCTGTGTACTCTTTCAAGTTCAGGCAGTGTTCTCTAGCTGCCAATCCTTCATTTGGAAAAGAATAAAGCTGGTAATCTAGAAAAGATCTTATATAAAATAAATCTTTCTGTTCCTCATTGTTTTTAGTGGGTTTTTGTACTCATCTCACACTTTGGTTAATACAGAACTACAAACATTTTTATTTGGGCTTCAAATACCTTTCAGAGGGGGTGCTTCTAGTCTGCATCCATTTATAATTAGACTACCATGCAATTTAATTAAATTAATTGAATTTGATTATTAAAAGTTTCATAGATTTCATTTTTAAAGTAATATGTTGCTGCAGAGATTTCAGAATGCAGGTGTTGTTTTAAACATAACACATCACCTAGAGATTTTGTTTCCTTTCCTGCACTTGCCTTCTTCTACTCACTTCTACACTTTCTCTGACCTGAAGAGTTCGAAAAACCATTTTTAATTTAAGAACATAAAATTAAATACTGGTGCCCGCTAAATGTAACGGAGAAAGTACTACAGATATAAACTAAGTGCTTCATTTATCAATATTTTTGTTCAACCGAATAGGGAAAATTCCAGTTTTTCTCAAACAAGACCAGAATTAAAGTAATGCTTCTGAAAGCCTATAGTGCACCTTAGAAAGAAGAACAGAAAAATAGTCATGAGGCTAACACTGGGTATTTCAGTCTCCTATAAAATGTTTCCTTCCTGAATTTTTGAAATAAGCTTCGTACCTCTGCTTTCCAAAGGACCAGCAGCTCTGCCTCCCTTAGGTGGCAATGTAGGCCGGTAGGAGGAGAACAGCAGAGTGGAAGAGCTGAGGTCTGTACCCTGCACACCAGAGCTGCTTTATCTTGGACAGGGTGCAATGAATTGCATGCCCAGCTGTATCTGGAGTGCATTACATGGGCTCACAGGTCACAACCTCCAGTTTAACTTTATCCCAAAGAGGTTCACTGCACGTGGTCCTAGATTGCCGTGAGATGCGAGGCAAGGCTCCACAGGGGAGAATGAGCAGGAGATGTGTTTCAGAAGCACACTCCTGATCCAAGCCCAGATATTAATACTAAAAATTCCCAGGTGTGCTCCATTATCTTTATTTCAGCTGCAGGTGATTAACTAATTTCATTACACTGTTTGTAAGTTATTTGGACCTTGGGGAGGTAAAAGCCTCCTAGTGTCAATGTGCAGAGTAATAATGGTACATGGTGTTAATGCTTTTCAGGGTACTAGGAGAATACAACAAATTTTGTACATCTAAAGCATTTGAATTTTTTCTCCCATGATGGTATCAAGTATCATCAATATATTATCCAAGGGGGAAAAAAGCAAACAGTAACTAGAATAAAGAAAAAAAAGTGATTTTTTTTTTTATTATTTTAATATTTTTCCCATCCGCTACGAGCCTGGAAAATGCACATTCTTTTGTTATTTGTTTTACATTCCTACTACACCTGAAAATATACAAACATATGTATTGTTTCCTGGCTCTTATATTGACTTCCTGTTCTGCCATTAAGCCACATAAGAAGAGACAGAGCAAATATATTTTTTCAAGAAAGTAGGTAGTCAAAGAGAACATTGCAGTATATTGAAAATATATATGTGATCATCAACACTAGTAAAGAGTGAAAAAAATCATCTATTAAACATCCATATTTGCAAAGTATAAATTTTAAAAAACAAAAATTGGTTAAATGAAGACTGAAAATCTCAACAAACCGATTGTGAAATATATTGTAAAAGAAAGAAGAATATTAAAAAATATATAAAAGGATGTGCCACGAAGGCTGAACATGAAAAGTGGAAGTAACTATAGAACAAGCTCAACTGGACAGTGTGAGAGAAGTTAAAGGAAGTGGTCAATCTACTAAAGAAAATAATAAGAAAAAAAAACTAGGGCATCTTTTCAGTAAAGAACCTGAAGTTAGTTGAGGTTTATGATTTGAATTGAAATGAAAACTTTACATCAGTTTTTCATAAGGATTATGGTGCCCAATAGGGTGTCAAAGGTGCAAAAGCAAATAGTTTAATAACACTGAAAACAAAATTATAATTCAGTAAGATCACACTGAAGAGGATTTTACATCTCTTGACAATACCATAGATGCTCCATCTCAACACAATAAATGAATAGAATATAATTTAAAATTACCGATTAAGGCTAATAATCAATCTACCAAATCAGAAACTAGGTATAGAATTAATGAACAGCAAACATAGAAATTAGAGCTGAAAAAAGGAAATGTGATCCAGACAGCTGCATGTCTTGTAATGTGACCTTAGTAGTAGGCAAGTCTTGGATACATTGTGTGCAGTTGGATTCATTTTAGGTATAAAATAAAATAGGAAAAAAACATTAAATATTATATCAGTTTTTCATTGCCGTCATTTTCATTATGACAGACTAGTCAGGCATTTTGTTTGATAAACTAACCCTCTAAACCAAGGAAGTCCATAGCCATCCTAACTGTTCTTAAGCACTTCTTGTGATATCGTGTGGGAATTTCTAGCTGCATGCAGGAAGGTGGAATTGCTAGAAGAATAGGAAACAGAGATCATGGCTGAGATAGGATTGGCATTAATTTGGTGGAAAAGGCAATAGTGCAGTAAGGGGGAAAGAGTGAATATGGAAGAAGAAAAGCATGAGAGATCAAAAAGAGATTAATTGTAAGTAATTAATTGTAAGTAAAGTCACTGTTACTTCTGGTTTGTGCTATATAATTAAAACATCATTAAATAAAAACATCGGTAGCACATCATGTTACTTTGAGCAAACCTGTATTAGTTACCTCAGTCAGCCAGAGCCTCTTTTGGGACAGTAAAATATGCCATTTGAAATGCATTCTCAGTTTTATTAAAAGTATTGAAACCTATTTATTCTTTGATTATATGTTATTTAAAAGGCCAGGTAGGAGTTTTTTTCAGGGAATATTTCACATCAAATCATTTTTTAAGCAATAACTTGCTTGAAAAGATCGATCTTTGACTTTGTCTCACTATAACTTTTGTTGGAGAAATGTATGTAGAATGCAGCTTAGTAAATATGAAAAAATAGTTTAATCTTCTAAATTTTTATATGCTTTTTTTTGGACTATGTCTGAAATTCAAGATGTTGCCTTGTTATCAAACATATTTATAAAAATTAATTCTGGATAATTCTGTAGCCTACCCACTAATTTTTTCCTCCCCAAATCATTCAGCTGCAACCAAGCAGAGATTACTTCCTGGAATGCAGCATTTGGTGAAAAGCAACTACCTCAGAGGAATTGCATTTTGTTGATGTATTGAAGAAATACCTCATCAGGGCAAAACTATTCAAGAGTAATTCTCTAGGCAGCTATTCCATATGGCCTTTTCCTTACCGCTGTTTAACATTCTCACTTTCCATAAGAGAGGTAAATGGAAAAGTACAGAAAGCACATTTGTCTAGATGAAAAACTGTCATGTCTTCAAGACCGTTTTGGCATTTAGTTTTTTTTAAGTGTTTCCTATATAACTGTGCTTCATATTACAAAATAAGTATTTTAGTAATGAGAGCAAGCAGGCACTGAAGAAGCCATAAAAATTAAAATGCTGCCCAATTTTTGGGGGTGTATGCAAAGGAAAACCAAAGAAAATATTTTGTGAAATAACTTGTACACAACCATAGGATCAATTAGGTTGGAAAAGACCAAGTACAACCATAAGCAACAACGCCAAGTCTACAACAATATTGTCCCTAAGAACCAGCTCTGCACAGCTTTTAAATACCTCCAGGGATGGTGACAAATCTACATTAGTAGTTTGGTAAAGTGGTAAAGCTAAGAAATCTTAATTTTCTTGGTCAATTATTTTTCTCTATTTCTTTTAGGTTATGCTAAATAGCTGCGACACAAGAGAATCAGCTCTTTGGCAAGAGAAGCACGTTTTCTTTGAAAAGACAGAAGGAGAAGTTGCAAAATGTGGGGAAGTATTTCCCCTCACTTTTACAAATAGAACAGTTTAATCAAAAAGTCACAGTCCTTATTTGTTACTTAACTGTATTAACCACCTCATCTTGACACCAACATAAGCTATATATTGTACATTTTAATCAAAATTAGTCCTAGTCATTTTTACCTCCCAACATGTATTGTTTCAGTCACCTTCATTGGGACAAGAAAAGAGCAGGAGTTGGTACAACTGAGAACAATAATTTTATTCACTGCATATTGTAATGCACAAGAGGATTAACCAACTCTTTCCTAGAAATTTATCTTGCTGGTGCAGATTAGTCTCATCAAAATTATGATTATCTAAGGCACATCCCCCGGTAATATCTGAAGGCATTTTGGTCCTGGCTATCTTCAGACCCTCTGGCAAAATATGACAACACTAAAATTTAGTAAAAAAGTATGTAGGATTTTTTTATCTCTCCTTTTGGTTCATGGATTAGCTTGCCATTACCAGTCAGTCTCCAAAACCTCTTTATACCTGCTAAAAATGTGTATCATTTATAGAATCCTGAAACCAACAGCTAAAAATATGTTATAGCCTTGTGGGGAAAATATATTTTCCAGTTAATTATTCCTGAGAACTTTAAAAAATTTATCACTCAAGTCAGGACAAAATACACTATGTAAGCCTCCTGCAAAAATATAAACTGCTTTAGATAGGACATATATATAGTAGGTGTATTCTGTAGTCTTTCAGTAAGGATACAATGCTTTTTACCTCAGTAAATCTTCTTGGGTAGCAACAAGATATAACAGATAGAGCTATTCTGTCAGACATAAAAATGGTGTGAGGACTGAAAATCTATGCCTTCTGCGATTTATGATTGCTGCCTAGCAGCAGCACGGATACTTCTGTCTCAAAGTACTTTGGAACTTTAGAAAGTTTCCTTGAACTTCATAAGATCCCTCAGAAAAAAGTAATTCTTTAGGGTATTTGCATGTTCTCATCCTTAAGAGTTTTGTCCTCTTGTTTAACAGCTAGTTAGCATAGGATTTATAGAAAACTGAGCACACATAATTTTTTGCTGGGATTTCATAGCAAATGGAGGAGGAAAATAAGCCTTGGTTATGTTATTTAAATTGGCTTTTTTCTTTTCTTCTCGGTGAGTTTTTTAAAGCTTGCGTGGGATCTTGTGAGATATGGGGAAAAAAACCTGCAAAGCAACATAATGATTCATCATGGAAAGCAGAGTTCATCCCGTGTAGATGAAGAAAACAGTAGATGACTTTTCACACACATATTTCCTAATAAGTGTTACTTGAGCCAACCATCCTAATTCTCCATCACTCTAAATATGAACAAACAAAAGTGGTGTTCCCAGGACATCTAGGTTTTGGTACTTCGTACGTTCAAGGAGAATATAGCAGTGACATTTGTGCATTTACTGAGGTGCCAATAATAACTTCAACTTCAGCTGACAATAAGTCAGAAAAATATGAAAACAGTTCTGTCTCCTATCTCAAGCAGAACAGAATGGGAGGAAGAAGTCATTGAGTTCAAAATGATTGCCTTCAATGCCGTGTGTTATCTAGTGCATAGCAGAAGGCACTTGAAAAACACCAGGGCACTATTGCAAAAGAAGGTAAAAATGTGAAGTGATGAGTTTTTACTGACAAGGAACTCATCGACATCACGACCTTGTTCCACAGGGAGCATGGGAATTTGCACAGGCATCTGGGTAAAACAAGAAATGGTGCATAAGGCTGCTCTTTTGTGCAAAGCAGATGCTGTCCCAGAAAATCCCATGATAAATTTTTTCCTTCAGGTTCATTTCTCACAGGATGCACCTACACACATGCATACATATATTCACACACATCAGAACCATTTCTGAGCTCACAAGAAACTCCTTATGGTTTAAACCTCTATGTTGAACCTCAGGGCGTTTTGCATCTTTGTAACAGATGAAAGGAGAAATAGATGTAGTTCTCAGTTTGAGAGCAGAGAACGAAGAGAAACATTTTGTGACAGTTTAATTTTGCTGCATGAGTGTGAAAATGGTGTGAGAAAGATCTGACTCATGTATTTTTTTGAAAAAGCCCATCTTGTAAAAATTAAAACAATGACACACAAACTTACAGTAGTTATCTACAGAAGTATTCTCATGGAGATTTGTTGGACTGGAGGCAAAAAAGAGACGTGAGATACTTAAACTGAAATAACAACCCTGTGAAGTCTGCAAGTTGCTCACTGTCTTGGGCCATGTAGGATTGCATGCCTGCATGAAAAGGATTAAATACCTACTCAAGAGAAGGCAGGCTGGAATCAAGAATAGACCTTGGGAAATAAAACATTAATTCAAAAAAATTTTTGGTACAGTTCCATTGAAATGTAGTTGTACTTCTCTTGTTTGTTCATGAACCACCGTCACACCAAATAAACCAAAAGTGTTTTAGGACATTCTGTAAATCTTTTATCTCTGCTCTACCTGGCTGTTCCATAGGTAGCTGAGATAGTGGGAACCTGCCATGCCATTAATTTCATTCATATGATATGATGTTCTTATCTCTCTTGAGAAAGAGTATGAAGGCAAATCAACAAGGCTTCAAAACATGAAAAATGCTTCGCAAATCAAAAAATTTCATTTTAATACTCCTCTACAGAGGGCTGGTACAAGTTCCTGCACCATTCCCATTATAATAGGAAGTTTAAGAGAAAAACAATTCTTTGTTGAATAATTTTTTGCACAGTAAATATTTCAACTTTTGTAAATGAAAGCCACAAAGAAGCCTAGAAGTCTATTTCAAAATAAGGAGCATGGACTGAAATCGTCTTATTGAAGCCAATAATTTCTGTTGCTGTTCAGGAGAATTATCATTTCAATGACTTGTCTCTCTATTCTCTTTTTCCAGGTTAGATTCCTTGGCTTGGTTATACTTTAACACAGTAGGTGTAGTCATGTTGAAGAAATCCAATCAGGATAATTAAAATACAGTATAATTACTTTGTGTGAAGTTCTTACCTCTATAAATTGGTGTTAGAGTGCATATAAAAAACCTTATGGGATTCAGAGCATTTTGGACCAGCTCCATCTTGATCCTGCTCCCTGAGATATATAGCTTTCCCAAGATCCTGCATGTATGCCATACATTCCCTGAGATATACAGCTTTCTAAGATTCTGTGTCAACTGCATGACATTTGGATATTTCTAAATGGGCAGCTAAAATGGGCAGTGACAGAAGAGACTACTTTCACCAGCAGACAGCATATGGGAGTTCTGTTCTGCCATTCCACTCAACATTCACCTTGCTGTTACCTTTTAGCAGAAACCTGCAGCCCTGGTGTGGTTGCATTGCCTCTTCACATCCTAATGAGTCTTTTTCTCATGGATGCAGTGTTAGAGAAAAATAACTGCATCCAGCTAGTGTGGAGCAGAGGAAAAGAGGAGCAAGCTTTGCAGCTTGTGCCAGCAAGTGGATGTGGAACTCATCCAGGCACATCCTTCCACAGCAGGAACTGGTCTCCTGATTACCTCATCTCATGTGCAAAGCCAAAATGAGCCAAGATAGCCTGTATTCTTTGCACAGGGAGACAGAGATCTCTTCCTGCAGACGCAGTCACAGTTTGAAAGTTGATATTATCATTTTCCATGGCCTGTATAAGAGAGGTTTCCTAGTGCTTCCTAGTGGAGACAACTTTTGTAAGCAAACGGACATGGGAAAGAAGAAAACTAGGGGTAGATGATAAAATCGTTTGAGCATATGTTCCAAGAATGCAGCAACCCTTTAATCTCTGCAAACATATAAAATGACTCAGAATGTCTGGATTAGGGTGGGTTTTTTAAATAGGAGGAAAGAAAATGTAGTTACAACAAATATTTAGCAAACTGCTGCAATATACTTATCATTCTCTGAATGCTCAGTTTTAATGCACACAAAGAACACCTGCAACCAGTTGGATACAGGCCTAATCAATTCCAAAACACTAAAGATATTTTTTCATTCTCATTTTCAGATGCTTACAGAAACAAGGCTCTGAGAAAAGGCTGGGCAGGCTCTCTGATGCACAACATCCTTCAAACTTTGTGTTAATCATGAGATTTGCATCAGTTGTGAGGCTTTGTTCTCAGCGCTTTCAGCTCCATTAAAGTGAAAAACGATGTGAGTATGCACAGTTCCTGACACTGATAATGTTTTACAGTTATCACACATCAAAATACATACCAGGCACAATTGCATATAAGAACTAATGAATTATTTTCTAGATAAGGTAGAGTGACAGGTAGTATCAATAACTCGTTATTTACATACCTGTCCAACATTTTGATGTTGATTTAGAGAGTTAAAATTTCATTACAGATAGGTTTTTTCCCCCACAATGCATTACTCCAGTAGTTTAGCAGAACAATAGATTTCACACTTCAAAGGAATTAGTAGTAAAAGTCTACGTACACTGAAATGGAAATTAATATTTAACAGAGGGGACCAGGTCTGCAACATAACTGTGCTGATAAAATCTGCCCTATATTTCAATGATGTTTTCTACTAAAGAATGAAGATAACAGGAAAAAGAGGAAAAGAAGCAGTGTAGTTATTGGTAGAGAATGGGGACAGGGAATAAAAACATAAAGGGTTGATAAAGGAGGTAAAAGGAAGATAACAGGCAGAAACTCGATGAAGTTAAACAAGCAATAAGGACATAATAAAGAAACAGAATGAAAAATCAGAGTGAGGAAGAAAGTAAAAAGTCCAGGAAAAAAAGGAAATGAGAAAACTGAGAGGCAACAGAAAAGAGCACTTGGAAAGAGAGTGGGCAGCATGGGTTGGTGGTATCAGGAAGGCGGGGAAAGATTGAGGTAAAAAAGAAAGAGGAAGGAACGAGGGGAGTGAGCAGGGAAATGGGCTGTGAGTTGAATGAGAGGAGCAAGAACCAAGATGGGTACAGAAGGCAGGATAGAGATGCAGAGACAATGGAAGGTCAATAGATACCTAAAGGAGCAGTCAAAAAAAGAGAAAAAGGAAGAGGAGGATTGTGTAGGGGACTACTAAAAATGCTAGTGGTAACAGGTAAGGCAGTATAGTCCTCAGCTGGATTTCAGATTTTGCTTTAGACTTCTGTACCTTCCCTGTTGCCTTCCTTTTTTTTGTTGTCACCTTTTTCCTGTCTAGCAAATATAGATGCAGACTAAACCGATGTGTTTGTAGCTGAGTGGATATAAGGCATTTCACATGAACAGTAACAGGAGGGCTACTTCTGGCGAATGCACAGTGAATGATTCCTTTTACTGTAACAGTGTGCCAAGATTTAGATATTTCAAGTTTTGTAAGAACAGACTGTTCTCTACATTCAAAAGCAGAGAAAAGAGACAAGGCAGATTCTACTCTGCTTCCCAAACCATGCTTCTGTTAAATACTCTGTTAATGTCTCCTGGGGTTGTTCGGGTAATGTGTTCAGCATTTAAACCAAACTCACCTTCTGCAAATTTTACACAAAGAGAATTCATTACCACAGATCTGCACATTCAAAGTCTGCATGTGTCAAATTTGGATGCTACTTGGGAAAATTACAATCAAAATGAAGGAATAATACAACTCCAAATGAATGACCACATACATCTTCCTCTATTAAATGTGATGAGCATAAAAGCACTGTGTTCCCTATGGTGGCTTTAAGGGTTGTCAAAACAATTAGTAATGATTATACAGGTCAAACCATAAGTTTATTCATTTCTCAAGATAGCCAAGTGCTCTCTTTAGTTTTAATTAAAATGTTGTTCCTGAAATTGACTTCAGTAATGTTGTGTTGTTGATAGGATTTGTGATAAGTCATCTCTTTTCATTTGCACTCTAAGATATGCCTGGTCAAGTTATAATTCTTCATTACTCTGACATTATATCTAGCATTTCAGGTGCAAAATTATGGTATTTTCAGCACTCTACAATCCATTAAATACACTGTAATAATTTGTAGGTGGTCTTTTGTTATTCGTTAACTCAGTAGTTTAATGTGAAAATGAGCTACACTCTGACATTAGAGCAATCCACTCAGGGTGCCCTTTTGGATAATCTTTTCTTCCCTACATTGCTTTACTTTACAGCCATATTGAAGAGCAGCAGTTATTTTCTTGTCCTTAACTCCTCAGTTGAAGTGCTTGAATTAATTTGACCTTTGTTGGTCTGTCTTCTGCCCATGTACTTTTAGGTAAACAGCTGCTGAAGTGTGCGTTGCACATAACACAAGTGTTGGCAGTTTTGGCAGTGTAGGCATGAAGAGAAAGCTCTACTGACAATTGATCCGTATATGCATACACTTAGAATTAACCTATTCATGGAATCAAAGCTGCTTCTCCATTACAAATTATTTTTTATGAAATTTGCTGGATGTATTAAGTATAAAAGGCAGGCTCATGTTACACGTAACAAAAATATTTTATCTTAGTTTATACTTAATATGGTGAAAATATTTCTGTTTTAACTTTAGGGATGAAGATATATTTCACTACAATAATACAGTAAAAAAAAAAGGACAGCCACTCTTCAAATTTGATTTGGTTCTGGTCACAGAATCACAGAATATGCTCAGCTGGAAGGGACACACATCAAGTGCAACTCTTGGCCCTCACAGGACATCTCCAAGAATCACACCATGTACCTGAGAGCCTTGTCCAAACACTCCTTGAACTCTTGTCAGGCTGGTGCTGTGACCACTGCCCTGGGGAGCTGTTCCAGTGCTCAGCCACGCTCCAGGTGAAGAACCTTTTCCTGACATCCAACCTAAACCTTCCCTGACACAGCTTCAGGTCATTCCCTCAAGTCCTGTCACTGTCACCACAGAGCAGAGATCAGTGCCTGCCCTTCCTTCCTCTTCCCCTCTTGAGGAAGCTGCAGACTGCAATGAGGTCTCCCCTCTGTCTCCTCCAGGCAGAGCAGACCAAGTGACCTCAGCCACTCCTCATACAGCTTCTCCTCAAGGATGGTGAAGGCACCATCCTCGTTGCCCTCCTTTGGATGCTCTCTAATGGCTTAAGGTCTGTTTTGTACTGCAGTGCCAGTGTCCCTTCCATAGGCTAGGATGTGCCTGGAGGCAAAGCTGTACACAGCAATGGAACATGTCTCACTTGTGAGAGCTGGTAAAGGGCTTTGTCCTCCTAACCCTCCTATTCAGACAGCATGAGCCAACAGAACACATGAAGACTAGAAAGTAAGTATTAGGGATGTTCAGGATATTTGGGGTGCATCAGCAAGTGTGAATCTGTCTGAAAAGTCCCTGCAAATGTCCCTTTCACAGATTCTTACATGGTTATCTCTCGGTTAGAAGAGTGTCAACTACACACATTTTGTTTGGTCTGTCGTGAGACCTGTGTTGAGATCTATTCTGAAACTAGGTTTTAAATAGGCCAAGTAATATAATAATTTTAACCAAGTATTGTCTTTGTCCATATGTTTTTGCTTATGACCTTTCCCAAGATACGCATCATTATAATACCAGGCTAACTTTATATCAGAAATTACAATGTGTATCCAGTATACTTAAAATAAATTAAATGGCAAAAAGTGCAATTAGTTTCTCCAAGAAATTCAGAGATTTTCAAAAAATTTAATTTTTTTTTACCGTGTGAATTTTTGGGACCATTTGTTTTTCTGATATTCCATTTAAAAAATGGGAATTTTATCTCAAATATTAGATATACTTGTATAAACATTCATTTAAGACTGGGGAGAAATTAACCCAATTCTTTCAGAATGCTAGTTATAGAGAAGTAATTACTCAGAATTCAGCTGCTTGTCATGGTGCAGAGACCTGCAAAATTCCCAGCTGCATAAATCTCTGTATAAATCAATTTCAGTATAATTAAAAGGCTCTGCTATTTTATCTGCAGAACCCTCTGGGACAAGTTTGAGCCAACAGAAATATTTGGGTTTTGGGTAAGTTTCTGTCAGGCTTTTTCTAAGGAAAAATTTAACTGATGTTTTACTACTCTGTTGTTAGTTGTGTTTTGTGTGGTAGGGATGCTCTCTCAAAAAAAAAAGCATACAAAAATTATTTGCCTTACCTAGGTGATTTCAAGACAATCTGTGAGCTACATCTCACTATTCAGCCATTAATAAACTTTTGATACTTAAACCTATTAAAATCCGAGACTTAATTTGTTGAAAATAATTCTTATTTTAAAGCTGATGTATCTGCCTCCTTCTCAGGCTCAGAAATGTGCTGCTACAGTGAAATATTGTCCCCAGCTTCCTAAGGAAAGGAAGCAGGATGCAAAACCAGGCTGCAGTGCCATTAGTTAGACAGTCTGGTGCCATGCAGACAACAACTGATTCAGAAAGATTCACCAAAGCAATAACATAAGCACGTCTTCTCCACATGTGTTCTGTGAAGAATCATTTTCAGGGCTATGTCTCAGCCCAGTGAGGAATATGATTAGGACTTTGAGTGAATAATTGTTATGATTTTTTCTATAAGATGGTTAAATTCAAGCTAGTGAGATGAATGAATCTGTTCAGCTAGCTCTGTGACTCCAAAGGTTGAACTCCAGAATTTAATCTGAAGGTAAGTTTATGCAGAAATCTCACAGTGACCATTTAAAGTGTGTGCTATCCAAGTTGTCAAAACAAAGATTTACTGTGGGATTTTTTTATGCCATCTGGATCAATTCTGCAAAACAGTCTGACCAGCTTTAAAATTCCTCGTCAGGATCTTAACCTTCTGGCAAAAACCTTGAGATAGATAAAACATGTTTGAAAGAGATGGATTTTATACAAAGTTCAAGACAAGAAGTCAGTCTTGAAAAGAATGTGCAGCAGCCGAGAAAAGTACACCTCTAAGTCCCACTATTGGTTGCTCAAATATATTTAAGATTCTGCTGCAATTTAATTAAGAGTAGGCAAACATCAGCTTTTGTAACTTAACCATCTTTCAGGCTTATTATATTCCTAAAGATCAATAAACAATCCTTTGTTTTTAAAACTCTATCCAAAATCCCTGCCATTTTAGTCATTACAACTCCCTGAAAAAGAGCCTGTAGTGGTAACTGAAACAGGTTTTACCTGTCAGGTTAATCCCATACAAACTCCCTGTGTCTGTACCTTGAACAGGCCAAATGAGCAGTATAGACAATCATCCATTTCAGTTTTGATACACTGGATTTGGAAAAGGCACTGCAGAACAAAACAAAGCAAGGGCAGAGGAGGAGTTCTAATCTGACTATAGCAATTTTAGCTCTGACTGTGTTTTCAAGGGTGATGTAAACGACTGAAGTTATTAAATGAATATTTGGACCAGTTGCATTCTATCTTGTCTCCTATTGATGATTCCACACTATATCAAACTTTAACCTAATACTTGGCCTGTAAAATATTCTGAGATATTGATGGGACTGGCTGTACTATTAGTCATCAAGTAATCATTGATTCACCTTGTATACTTATTGTAAATTGTACTTATAAAAGCGATTTACAAATATATACATATACTTTTTAAAAATTTATACATATATTTATTTATACAAACTTATGAAGTGAGTGGGTTAGCATAACTGTATTTCATCTCTTCATGTGATGGATACATAGAAAAAAAAGGAGTGCAAATATAAAAGAAAGTTTAAGAATACTTACAATCCCTTTTTGCAATGCCCCCAAGATTATATTTATACTGAAAAACCATTAAACTTTAGAGATTCCTTCTCTACAAGATTTTTCCATCACTTTTCACCAGTTTATTTTAGCCGAGATGCTAAACCTCTCTCTCAGTGAGAGTCACCACATCTATATTCCTCAAAGTTTTGCAGTGCCTTAGGAATTTTCATCTTCTCCAAATATACTGCACCACAAAATCATGGCCCTTCAAATGTGCTTTGGTTCCTGAGGAGCTGATGGAAGCTTTAGGTACATAATCCCAGCTGAGAGGCGATGCTGTTGCTCGCAGCATGAGTACCCAGGTACCTGTGGCTCCTGGCTTTATTCAGTGGCAGTCTGCCTGCATCTTGCAGGAGGACTCTGTGGCAGCCTCCTGTTCTGCACTGGTATTGTGCTCTCTGAAGAGAAAAGCATTGTTTATTTATTGGAGTAGCAGTGCCTTCTGCAAATTGCAAGCTGTGAGCACTGTTACACTGGCGTGACCATGTAAAGTTCTGTTCTATTCAGCTCTGCAGGTTATGAATCATCATATTGTCCTGTTCGCACTCGTGTTTAAAAACAGCTTTTTTCCAGAAAAGTTCTGTGGGATCTGGGGAATTTTCATGCCATATAAGTGTAAGACAGTACTAATATGGTTTCTAAATCCACATGCAGATCTTACTCTTGAAGGTGCTGAAGTCGTTGACATTTTCCCGTGCTTTGATGGAACTAGAATGGGGCTCATGGTAAGCGGGGGAAAGTTATTTTAGATGTTTAAGGGTTATTTCAAACTTACACTCTGATGTTTCATGGCAAAGAACCATTTTAACTACAAGGAAGCCTGTGTACATCCCATTCAAAAACACTGGAGTCCGACAGATGTGCCTTTAGGAATGCTTTCTTGCGGAGGGCAAGGTAAATAAGGACCATCAGTCATCTGAATAACGGTGGGTCAGGAAGGTAAGGCTTTAAATCTAGGCTAGGTCTCTGAATAATCATGTTGGTTGAAATCAGGAAAGATATCCAGACACATACTCTTTAGCTGTGTAACTTGTGCTCACTGACATGGTGATCTCAAAACATTGCAATCCATGTCTTCCATCCAATTCAAATGCCAAAGGATGAACTACTTCAGACCATGCTGGAATATTCTAGTCACTTAAACAGTGTCCTGCTACCACTAGCTGTCCTAAATGAGGAGGAACATAGTTTCCTGGCACAGAAAAACTTTTTTTCTCTATGCATATTATCAGTCTCCTCATTATTAGCAAAGCTGATAAGTATTAAGTGGTATTAAAAGGTAAAGTATTAAAAGGTCTTGCCTACCTTTTGTGCAATAAATGTGTGATTCAGTGCACAATTTCTTTTCACAGAGACAGTTATGAATTATAGTCAGACCCAGTCTTCCTATTAGTAAAGGAGTGAAGGACACCTGAGGAGGAGCTATGTAATTATATTTAAAGTGGGAGAGGAAAATAAACATTCAGGCTGAGTTCTGCATTTCACACCTTTCCAATGTTTGTCTTTGCAGTCTTGATAAGTTCTTTAAATGAGGGGTTTTTTTCAGTCATGTGTTACAAAACACTATACTGAAAGTTCAGACTCTTTCACGTACCACATTGACACCTATATGTTTCATTACTCTGCTATGCAACTTTTAAAACCACTGCACAGATCTTTCCTGCTAGATCAGATAAACCA
This sequence comes from Erpornis zantholeuca, assembly GCA_013400515.1. NCBI lineage: Eukaryota > Metazoa > Chordata > Aves > Passeriformes > Timaliidae > Erpornis > Erpornis zantholeuca. The sequence goes on from VZTN01012146.1 coordinate 34,531, forward strand.
ACTTATAACAGTAGTAAATTTTATTTGTTTTACAGTAGTAGACTATTTACTGTAAACCAGTCATAAAAAGGAGATGGGAACTACCTCTCTATACAGTAAAAATACTTTTTGACAACTGAAAAGTCAGGTTACATACAAGTTTGGATGTGAATATTGAATGCAGTATTGAGCCTTTCTGCTGCTTTTAACTCAGACTCTGTCCTGTCTGAACATTTTTTCCTTTGCTGATTTCCTACTCCAGTCTCAGTGTCTCTCATTTCCATCTCTGAATCAGGACATTTAGCCTTTCCTATTCCTGCTTCCAAACCTAAGCATCTCATGCTCTTCTCTTCCTATCACAGGCTACTTACAGGACCTGTTTTGCACTAAACCATTAACATACTATGGTGTTTTGGCAATATAAACCTTTCTCTCTCACCTGTTCTTGTCTTTTATTCCTTACAGCAGTAAGGACCTTTTCTCTAGTGAAACTTAAGGAGATGAGTAAAAGCAGGGAACACACACCTGCTTGTTTTCAAGTGTTCAGTAACGTGGTTTGCTACAGCTACCAGAAGAAACAACTTTGACAGAAATCTTGCTCAGCACCTACATTCTTGAACAAGAGCTTGCTCACTATGAGCAATCATTCATCTAACATTAAACACATCTTTAATGAATACATTTTAAAAAGGTTATTTTTGGACCAAAAGGCTATTTTTGAAAAATTTAACATTAGAGGGAAGAAAGTAAATTGCAGAATAATCTCTTAAATGTCAGGGTTGTGAAATACAGCAGAGCAGAAGTTTTACCGATTCGTGAAAAGAAATGAACTTTCACCAAAAATATGCACAGACAGATGGAAGTTAGGTGGATTAAAATGAAAACAAGTTTTCCAATCCATTCTCTACTTAAATCTTTGAAAGAAAGGAACCACAATCAAGTATATACTAAGAGACTTCACAAAAACTTTATAATTGATTTCCACATCACTCTGACCTCTTTTTTTCAAGTATGCAGTTGACTATTTACTAACAAAAGTACTTTTTTTATCTACAGACTCTATCGACACTCAAAAATAACAGATATAGTTCACAACATCTCAGAAGTTGGAACTTGTATATTTAAGGACCATTTGCCAATTTTCAGGATAAAGAGTATCTGTTAATATTTCTACAAAGTGCACATATACATGCACTATACTTCAAGTTTATAAAATAACTTTAACAGCCCACATCTAAAGATGAGGGTGAAACCTGGATAATGCAAATATCACATGACATTGTGCTATTAGGTATCCAGAGTTTGTTTCTCCTTACCTGAAAGCACCTACAGAAAGTAAAATGGTCTTCTTGCATTCCAGGTGTGATGCTTTGTCTTTGATTACTTAAGACATGGCATAGGAAGATTCAAATGGGATTTTGTGGTTTTTTCACCCCTCCAGCTAGTTCCATGACAGGTGTATTTAACGAGGCCAAATTTCATAGTCCAACAAATTGTATCTCCAGGGAGATGAACATGATTGCAGAACCACCATAATGAACAGAAAGAGTTTCAGGCTGAAAACAGCTCTCCCAGCCACATTTTGTGGAATTCTGCAGTAACACCAATAATTCATCTAGATTAATCTTCATTATATAAAGTTCTGAATAAAAAATATCACAGCTAATAATAAGCTAATAAGATATCACAGCTTTCATATTGCTGGAACAGAGGACAGGACAGGACTGTCTGTGACAGTCAGAAATTGATTGACAGCACTCATCAGAAAAACACAAATGCACCCAAAAAAGGAGCAAGGAGTTAAAATGTGCTTTCCACTTGTTCCTGATCAATGTTGTCAGGTGCTCTCATCAGTATCAGGGGTAAAGTTACAGTTTGCTTTTGCCTAGGAAAGCATAGGGGATTCAGCTCTGCTGTGAGGGTATAGATGTTGGATTTTTTCTATGAAGAAGTTACCAGTATCAGCGATCACAAGGTCCAAAGGAACCCATGCCTGAAGAAGAAGAAAATTGTTTCAAAGTGTTCAAAAGTGGATTTTGCAAGACATGCTTTGAACCTGAAAAATTGTAGGAATCTTAAAAAAAAAAAAAATAGAAGCACAGAATGGTTGGGGTTGCAAGGTACCTTAAAGATCTTCTAATTCCAACCCCCCTGCCCTGGGCATGGACACCTTCTTCTGGACCAGGTGGTTCAGAGACCCATCTGGCTTGGCTTTGAACAGCTCCAGAGATGAGGAGTCCTCAGCATCTCTGGGCAACCTCCCTGGCAAAATAGGAGATGCAAATTCTAGAAGCTGAATTCCTATACAGTGAGAAACTAAGTTGTAGTGATAATGAACCAGTCAAAATCAACATTTTTTTTTACATATATAGGTTGATTCATCAGAGGGTAGGGTTAAAAAGCAGGGAAATTTAGACTGACAGTCTAAAATTTACAATATCAGATGCTAAGCAATTGTAGTAAAAACTATGAATCAGTTGAGAGAGTAGATGTGACAAGCGTGTTGCAAAAATTTTCCCTGTACATGCAAGAAAATAAAAAGGAATTTCCTTGGTTTAGTGAAATAAATATAGATGGATAATGATTTTAGTAAATATTTTATGAACTTCCCAGTCCCTGAAAAAAACTTCTACCACCCTCTGCAGCATACTTGGTTGTTGCTTGGGGGTTTGTTTTGGATTTTTTTTTCAATTTCTCCCTTCTGGTTCCTCACATAATATCATATTCATATGGATTTATCAGGTATTATTTCCTCACTCTTTCAAATAAATCTGAGTAAAACAAGAAGCCTGTCAAATGCAGCTATAACACGGAATTTTTCTTCTGACTTTATCTTCCTTTCCTATAAACAGAAACAGTCATTTGCCACAGAAAAATAGAATTTATCTTCATAGCCCATGGAACAAACCTGACCATGAATTCTCTTGTGAAATCAGAAATTAACTTTCATGGGCTTGTTTCCTTTATGATGTTGGCTCAGATAAAAATTAAAATACTGTAGAACTATTCTGTCCATTTTTGTGGTCCCATTCTTTTACCTTATCTTCCACACTGCAGCCATTTTTGTAGCACCCTGAACCTCTCTAGCAAAATGGAGCTGGTTCCTTAGATTTGTCTTCTACATATTTTTGCAATATAAACAGCAGAGTGAAAAAACATGTGGTGTTTCATTCTTACTCTGACTTTCCTTTCAAGGCATGTTTCCATCTCTACTCTGATATGCTGATATCTAAAAAAGACACTAATTTATGTTCAATTCACCAATTTGATATTTTTGCCACTCATACATCACAGTTTGCATCATTCCCATGTGCAACTGCAGTAAGAAAAATATCAGCCAAGAAGGTTTTTTGGCCAACAAAGCAAAATTTATTCTAGTAATTTTATTAACCTAGCTGCACAAATGGCGCTTTGAGCCAACGAAGAGAGGTGTGAGAGAGAATAAGTGAGAGAAACAGCCCTGCAGACACCGAGGTCAGCAAACAAGGACAGGCAGGAGGTGTGCCAGGCGCCAGAGCAGGGGTTCCTCTGCAGCCCCTGGTGAGGCAGCTGTGCCCCCGCAGCCCATGGAGGTTCCCAAGCTGGAGCAGATGGATGCCCGAAGGAGGGTGACTCTGTGGAAACTTGCACTGGAGCAGGCTCCTGCAGGACCTGCGGACCCAGGGGGAGTGTCACAGGATGGAGAAGGCTGCTGGCAGGGCTTGTGATCCCATGGGGATCACATGCTGGAGCTGCCTGTTCCTGAAGGACTGAACCCTGTGAAAGAGACCAACACTGGAGCAACTTGTGGAGAACCGCAGCCTGCAGGAAGGACTTGTGTTTGAGAGGTTTGCAGGGGACTGTCTCCTGTGGGAAGGACCCCATGCTGAAACAGGGTAAGAGTGTGAGGAGTGATGCCTTAGGTTTTAACTTTTATATTTTAAAAATCCTGTACTGCTAGTGTGACTCTGAAGTTTCCTGTAGCTTGTTAAGTGCTGTTCTCTATGCTGAGATAGACATAACAAAGCCTCTCTAACTTGCTCTCCAAGGACACCCAGACCAAGAACTGTAAACCATTGTCTTGGGGAGAGAGGGGGAAGCTTGGGGAAATCACATCATTGGCTGGGTTCTGGTTGGTGAATATATGCTGATATAAAAATGTGAAGCACTCGTGACCTGTCATCCACTTTGGGATCCACTGAGGCAGGACGCTCTGGAGTCCAAAAGTGTACCTCTGAAGGCCTTTCAAATAAATACCACATTTTCCTTTATTCCTGTCTAGTTTCTGTTTCTAGGTAGCCATTTAAGGCATCAGGAATCCTCTCCCTGAGGAGGAAGGAGCAGCCGAGACAATGTGTGAGGAACTGACTGCAGACCCCATTCCCTGTCCCCCTGAACCACTGATGGGGAGGAAATAGAGAAAATTGTGAGTGAAGTCAGGCCTTGGAAGAGAAGACTGCTGGGGGGGTGTGTTTGTAAGATTTGGTTTCTTTTCTCATTATCCTACTCTGATTTGGTTGGTAATAAATTTACCTTATTTCCTCAAGTTGAGTCTGCTTTGCTTATGACAGTAATTGAGCCCTTATCTCAGCTCCTGAGCCTTTCATTGTATTTTTATTCCCTTGTCCAGCTGGAGAGGGGAGTGACAGAGGAGATTTGGTGGGCACCTAGCATCCAGCTGTGTTTCAATCCAGCACAAGAGTCAACTCAGTTGGACAATAATTAAGGGGTTGATTCTGTAGCTGCGGGAAATCTCATTTTACGCTGTACCATTAGCATGTTAGCAGCATGTTGTGATAGGCCACCCTGGCCTGCCCAGGTCACTGAATTCCCCTTTTCAAAAGCTGCCCATTGGTAAAAGGTCACTGCTTTTCTGAACCTTAATATTTGAGGCTAAGGGAGAAATCATCAAAAAATAGCAATATTATCACACGTGGAGAAAAATTGGGCTGTTAGAGCCAAAATAAATATTTTAAATAAGTAATTCTCTTCATAAATGCATCAAGGAGTTAATAACAGTCCTATTTTAAGGGCTCTGAGCAGTTTCTGATTTTTCTTGATATTTTTATGGCTTCTATGGTAAAGAAAGAACATTTTGTCTTTAAGGAAAATTTTGACATCTTCATTATCTTACAAACAAGAGATGAGAAGCTGAGACAGAAGTATGAGGTTCTGTCTTTATTTCAGATTCAAACTTCTTTTCTTCTACTTTGTTCAATTTCCTATTTCCATTATTATTTTCCTCTGTGATTTTTTAACTGATAAATTTTGAATTAACCATTCGAGACAGCAAAGCCATATTAAAACATAAATTATGGCACACCATAATGACCTCCTAGCACTAACCTCACTCAGGGCTTAATGCAGAAATGCAGATGTGCCTACCTTAGATTCCTGCCCTGAAAAACCCTGAAAACCATCACTAATCTTAATAAAATATTTTCATGTGTCAAGACCAGGTGCATATATTAACCACAGTGTCCCTGTGGCCTAGGTCATGTTTTCCTGTACATTACCCAATACAGTCTAAAACTATTTTGTTACAATATATGCATTTACTTATCCTCAGATATCTCAGCCCCAACATCCCACACACCTGTTTTGTTTAGCACTTCAATCTTGTCACGAACCCAAGAAGGATTCCGGTGGTATCTATATGGTATAATAGCAACATCTTCATTGCTCCTTTAACCTGACCTCAGATGATATCATCCAGGCTACCATCAGGAATTAGGAGTTCCTATGGAAGACAGAAGCATATGTCCTCAGAAAGCAAAGGACCACTATTTACAACAGCTGACTTTGCAAAAGATAATTTTTCATTTTGAGAAAAGTGCCTGAAACCTGTTACAGCAGCCGAGACAAAGGGGACAATTCAGGTACCAGTGGTTGCAGCATCCTCCAGCATGGTTGCTTGGTTTTACTGGCTTCTTTATCTCACTATAATGAGTGAGATATGCTGGTAATTGCACTGGTAACTGCTGATATTCCCAATCTATGGTTTTATCTGCTTCCATGGCAACAAAGAGCATCCATGTGCATTAGAGTTAGAAACATTTCCAAAGCTGACCTCTTACATGCTAGCAGCGTTATCGCAACCCTTTAGAGGCACGTGGGAGAAGTAAACCAAGGAAAACAATCAGCACAATACAAGATTTAAAGTACCTTTCCTTCTGAAAGATTTTTCATGGAGTTTTTCTGTTTCTTTGTGTGGTTTGATAGTAACAGCCAAGAAAACAGTGAAAGGGAAAGGTCATACATACCCCCTCTACCTTATGTTAGGTAGAAAGAGAATATAAAACTGAAAGTTTCTTGCTTACGGAGATTTTTTTTTCCTTTTTTAAATGGTTGGAAGGAATCTGGACTATGTTCTGTATTTGTCTCTCAGAAGCCCTCTCTCATCTTACTGAAAAGCATTCTTTTCTTCTATGATTTGGCTGTTGGGGAAGAGATCGACTCCTTTTCAATTGCCAAAAGTGCTATATTTGTCATTCCTTCCGTGCACATGTAATACAGTGGCTAAGATATTATCTCAGTTAAGGGATTTAATACTTTCATCATTTATATGGCCTTAACCTACCTAATCTGTGTACCTTCCTTTCTAGGCAATCTCAGCATATGGAATAATTGGATTTGTGCAGTTTTCTAAATGTCTTTTCCGAGTCTCACAGCAGTACCACTATCTACAGAATACATCTTGTTGTGCAGTAGTTCAATTGATTTCTGTGTTGTACCCAATGTATTAGAAGGTTTGCTCAGCAGGACAACCAAACAAAAAGTACACACAGCTTGGAGACACTTCTGGGGTGTGGAACAAAGAATGGATACCTGCACCAAGAGCTGGGCCTAGGATACTCAGGACAGGAGTTTCTCCCATGACTGACAGAGCCAGATACTCCTGATGGGAAATAGGCTTAACTGTGACATGGAAATGACTCTCAAACAAGAATCAGTGTAAAGAAGCCTTTTGTAGGGCCTACAGAGCATCGTGTCTGAGTGCTGTGCAGCTCATGAAGCCCCTGAAAAGCTGCTGGACTGAGGACAAGTACTAACTTGCAAGGACTCAGTAGGCAGGGAATTTTATCCTCAATCATTTTTTGTTTTATGTCTCATTCAACAGATCTTTATTCCTTTTTTCCCCCTTACTATTTATTTTTAAAACAAGGCTTTGGAAATTGGGAACATCGAGCATGTTCACTGGAAGGAAAAGAGAGTGTTCTGAATTGCTACCAGCCACGATTTGGGGAGAATCAAATGAAAGAAATTATATTCTGTTATTTCATGTGCATTTCTTTTAATAACTAAGCCTAAATACACAACGTATCTCTGCTCCACTAGTAGGTGGCGAGTGCAGTCAGATGTTCATGCTGTTTTGAAAGGTATTTAGAGACTCATCTATAATTTAGAGACTCATCTTTTAATGCCAGAAGAGAGTGTTAAGATCACCTTTTGAAGTTCTGTCTGGGGTACAAGAATCACCCAGCAATGTGCACCCTGCCATTTAAGACCTGACAAGGCAGCATACATGTATAATTGGAAATTAGTATAGAAGATTAGGTACCCCTTCTTAAGACTCATTTTTGTGAGCATCTTTAAATGTAATATATATTTTAAAAAGTAAAAGTTACACAGTAAACACCATTTTTACTTTGCATTTTTCAAGAGACAAAAGGACTTTTCTATAGGCTTGCCTCACGTTGACCTGAAATGGCAGCCATCATCATCATTGTGATGAAAATTGTCTGCTTTGTTATATTTGGAATCTACAGTGAAAATACAACTGAACATGGTGGCATGAAGAATTTTAAATTCAGTTTTCTATTCACAAGGTTCAGAGATTCATCCAAAACTACTAAAATCCCCCTTTTGTCTGCTGTAATTAGTCATATCATTGGACCTACAGTTATATGGGGTGTAAATGTTTTTGCAGTGGCACAGACTATAAAACCAGATAGAACTAAGCACCCAAAGAGTTCAAGAGATTGAAATCTTCTATCTCTGGTGCCTAAGGTAGTTATAATCCTTCAATTAAATTCATCACACTTAGGGAAGATTTATGTCCTTGCGTAATAGTAAAAATTAAGTAAGTTGAAAAACCTATATTAGTAAAACCAAGAAAAAAATTAAGAAAAGTAAAAAAAAAAAATCAATCTGAGTTTTTTTATTAGCTACTCGAGGCAACCAAATGATAGAATTTAGCAGCATAACCTTCTGATTTACACAGGAATACTGAGACACTATTCAGGCCCTTTAATTGGTGTTGATGTGTTCATAAAACTGGAAACAATTTTCTAAAAATAAACTGCAAAGTGTGACTTATATGTATATATTTTTAGAGTTTTAATCTACAGCTTTTGGGAGAAATCCAACTTACTCCCTCATTTAGTGTAAATACAAAACATGGAATTCACAAATGAAGTCAAATAGAGGATATGTCCCACAATGTAGCTAATCTTGCGTTTCTCAATTAAGATTAATGCCATCCCGAGTTAATCTCATTTAAGATTTTAACTCTTTATCCAAAGAAAAATTAAAGTTTCTAAAGGCAGGTTTTTCACTGTATGACTTTGAACTAGCATACAAAATATAGCTGAATTGATCCTAGCTTGCAAAAAAACCACTCCCACTTGATCTTCCCAGAAGTCATTCTTTCGGAAAATAATTTTGTGCAGAGCACAAACAAGGAGCAAGTTTACAAGAGATACACCGGCTAGATCTGAAGTTGATAAAAAGAACATTTTATCCAGTGTGACAGTGGCTAGGGAATGAGTTACCATCCCTGTCTTCAGAAAACAGAAACCTAAGATAAAAATGTTACATGTTTAACTACAATAACAATAGTTAGACCTTTCCATCCTTCTGCTACTATTAATCTTTGTATTTTATTTCTGTGATGTTCCTTTTGTTTGGTCATGGCCCTTCATCTATATTATATTTCTGTCATGTCCCACACATGCAAAATTCCTCCACAGAGGCACAGATATAAAGAAGAAACATAAAATATTTCTGTTAGGAACCTCACCACTTTTCCTTCTCTTTTTTCTTGCTCACATATGATAATGTAGTACGGTTTCATTACTCCAGCAATTGCGGCAAATGAAAAATTTTCACCCTTCATGAAAAATATTGGTAACCTTTAAGAACACAGTGTAAACCTCTATTCCTTTAAATACCATCACGTTGCATGCGAGTAAAGAGATAAGCAGAGAGCTTAGGCAGCTTAGGAGGTATCAACTCACCCTCTTGATTCTCACTGCTCAGGTGTGCATTTCCCTAGCGGAGCTGAGTCAATGGCACAGACCGTGTAAGGCCTCCTGCTCTTCTGCATGGTTCCCATCAGGACCCAATGAACCAAGGCAAACAGCTCTCCTTTTCAATACTCAGCTCATGAGCTCAATCTGAGCACCCAGAGCCGGTTCCCCCATACATATTCTTTAATCCTGTGCTTCCAGAGAAGAAGGCTGTAGGGCCAGTCTTGTTTCTAAGCAGGACTTTGAGCCGAGCTGAGGATGGCTGAGACCCCCGTCCTCAGTGAGCCCCCCCAGTCACTACTTTGCTTGGTGACAGAACTGCTCCAGGTGATCTGTTTGAGGAAAGGAGGACTTGTCTCTGTTCCATGCAGCCTGTGCTACAAACAAAGCATGTCTGAGGGGTATGGCACTCAAGCAGGGTTGGGGCAGTTTCTATCCTTGGCAAGAAGACATGAAATGCAGCTAAAAGCCAGCCCGTGCTCTACTGAATCTGGTGGCGCAGTTTAATCCAGCAGGGAGTCAATCACCACCCAGCTGCTCACTCACTCCCCACAGTGCAAGGCGGGGGAGAATTGGATAAAAAGGCAAAACTTGTGCATTGAGAGAAGGACAGTGTAGCGGGACAGAAAAGGACGTGAAAATAATACAAATGATGAAAGAATATACAAAACAAGTGACACACAATGGATTTCTCACTGCCTGTTGACCACTGCCCAGGCAGCCCCCAACCCCTGGCCAATTTCCCCCCAGTTTCATTGTTCAGAGCAATGGCATGTGATGTGGAATATCCCTTTGGTCAGTGGGGATCAACCGTCTTGGCTGTGCCCCCTCCTAGCTTCTTGTGTCCCCCACCCTCTCTGCTGGCAGGGCAGTGTGGAAAGCTGATAAATCCTCGACTTAGAGTAAGCACTGCTCAGTGCCAACTAGAACAGCAGTGTGTTATCAACATTATTCTCATCCTATATCCAAAACACAGCACTGTGCCAGCTACTAGAAAGAAAATTAACTTTGTCCCGTCTGAAAGCAGGAAACTAGGCACTGAGGTTTAGGTTCCAAAGCATGCAAATTTCAGTGTAAAAGGCATACACATTATAAAGTCCAGGCCTGGGAAAAGGAAGGAAGAAGAAAAAGATTTACCAGTAGCTTAGCTGCCTATTCCATACCTGTCTATGCTTTAGATATTTTTAATAAATTTGCCATTGAGGATAATTCACAAAAAGTTTTAATGTTGCAGTTAAAATGAAAGAATTTTAATGCTGCAATTCAACCCCAAACCATCACCTAAAATAATCAGATTCTACATCCAAACAGTCTTAGCTTAAAAAACTGGTGGGGAAATGTACATATTTTCTGGAAAAGAAGAAGAAAATATAAAATTACACACAAGAAGCTTACCTAAAATGCTCTATTATTTAATATTTACTTGGCTTCAGCATTTACTTGAGAATGTCAAGACAATTTTTTCTCCAAATGTTTTTTATCTCTAAGTGAAGTCAGTTGTAGATCTTTCTTTTTCGATTCAATGAATTGTAGTCTTTAACTCTCCTAGACTAAAAATTATTCCTTCAGAAACACAAAAGTAAATTAATCATGACACCTGAACAGGGGTTAACCACATAATCTCCCATAAATAGCAAAAGAAATTGTATCACTAAATCTCCTTGCCTCAGAATGAATATTTAATACTAAAGTCAACACCCTAAATTTGCTTGTATTGTGTGAAAGTGTGAAAAGAAAAATGGAGTTACTATATAATCAATGTTTTGATACTAAGTTTTCTACTGTATATACAGAGTAATGCTTCAATTTACTTAAATGTATATTTTAGGTTATAACCATATAATTTCCTCAAACGGAGTAGAAAGGGGGGGGGGGCTCACTGAGGACGGAGTAGAAAGCAGCACAATGTTTCCTCAGGAGTTGCTGCAATGCATCATTTTCAGACTGTGCCAATGTGCTCCATTATCAGTGATTTTTGCACCAACATTTTGGTCCATTCATTATCACAGGGATGTTGAATCTTGTCTAGGTGAGAAAATCATTCCCTCAGATACCTTAAATGAAACATTACTTTTAAAAAACAGAGGAGCAAGCAACAACAATAACCAAACCTCTGGACTTCTGGAGAACATTTCCTTTTTTTCCTTTCTGTTTATTTTTACACTGACAGTACATTCAAATATTCAAAAAGATAATGCACCATTTTCTTTTCTGGTCTAGATGAAGAGTAAACCCACCTTAGTTATCTGAAGAAAAATAACACTCAGTGGTGAAGAAACATTACTGACTGACAGAGAGGAGACACAGGATCATTACTAATTTAGCCTGGAAATGCTGTGACTTTCTGTAAAATCTTGGATTCTACCTGAAGTCTTTAGTATAAGATCTCTTTTATTAAGGTGGCTAGGTTAACAAAACCTGCAAATTAAAACTATCATTTTCTATTTTCAAGTTATTCTGCGGTCAACATATTATAGAATTTCACCATGATAGCACCATAACACTGTAAGATGTACAAGTTTTTCCCTGAAAGCAAAACAATTAAACTTGACTCAGACTAAATACTTTCCCCTGCAAAGCAGTGACTAAAAATGGGAAAAAAAAATTAATTGAAGAATTTTTAAGAAACATAATTAAGAATGTATTAATCCCTTAAACTGACAAAGATTAGATTTCCATTGATAGTTTCCAACTGTCAAAAGAGTGATATTGAATTGTCATAAAAGTAACAATATTTAAAAATAAATCAGTGATAAAGCCCTAGTCTTATATCTCTTTTTATCTAAAAATAGAAAAAGCAGTAATTTAAAAATCATGATTCAAACCTATTCAAATGCTCAACCATACTTTCCTGGCTTTTTTCCTATGTAAAAAATCAGTTTGTACATAACCTGTCTTAGAAGGTTCTCTTCTAGTGTGAAACCACTTTTACTGTGAGTGCACAGAACCCACATTTCACTTGGAAAGTGATTCATGCAGCTCTGCAAAATCAGGTAGTGAATTTTTGGTGTTGACAAGGGCTCCCTCTTGTGATGTTGTACTGAATTTGGATTAATTCTGTGGCATTAGAATGGACCATTATTTTATGAGTGGAAATGCTTCACTAAGCAGTTGGGGAATGTCAAGTGAACTGTGTCCTGGAAGCTAGAGATGTGTACACTTGTCCTAACTATTCAAAAAATGCAGAGAACGTAGAAGTTAAGAAGAAAAACACATGCAATGACATGACTGTTCATATAAGCATGGATTGTTACAAGAATTATCAGAATGGTCCTGTACATTTATTAAGTAAAAATCCAATATAAATAAAAATCCAATAATTAAAAAGTTGGGATGTTATAAAGTAAAGTAGCCTGGTATCAATAACACGAATGTTTTAATAAATATATATAATTGTAATTATGAAGTTTTATTAATGGCAACATCTTTTTTGGAATTTTTTCCAAAGTACTCATGTATGGACAGAGCTCTTAAACAAATGCTTCTATTTCAATTAAATTCTCTTTTCATGTACTTACCAAACTTATTTCTACTAAGTTTTCAATAAATACATCTTTTAATTAATAGCAAATTGTCTCTTTCCCCTATAAAAATAATTGAAATGCCATTCTCTTGTTTCAGTCAAATAGAAAATATTGCCATATTGGTTTAAGTTAATTTAATTCCCTAAGTAAAAAGCATGGAAAACAAAATCAGTAATGTCTGTGCACATTAGGAAACCTGAGACTCCTGAATAAACATTTCTTCTGGTATGACATACTTTCTCCTCCCAGAGGTCAAAACCAAGGAACAAAACTAGATCTCTCGTAGACATCTGCAAAACCAAATTTCACCCACTGCCTGAAATGTAAACTAATTGAAAATGGAAATTACATACTGCAGGCAGAAGGTTACTTGAACACACGCTGCCCTTTCCGCTCATTAGAGCGTGTCAGTTCTGTAGGAATACAAAGTTTATTATCCCTTTCAATTTTGGTTTGGTCATTTGCAATTATAGGTAATGCATATGATACAGACTCTAAAGCATTAGCATAGAAGCCAAACTGAAAAGATGCATGCAGATAGCTCAGAGTAACTTGAATGAATTAGTCAGTGTCAAGAAGCTTTGCATGCCATAGTGTGTTCCTAAAATAACATCTAAATCTAAGCTGGCTGCATGAAATGTAGGTGTTCTTACATTTTGTCGTTATTGATTTGCCTCCCTCAAATGAGCTAACATTGGGACTATGCTGTCTTCAAGGAAAAGAAGGGCTTTCATCAGCTCCAGATAAACACTACTCACAACAGAAACATGGAGGTGTTTATTCCTCCAACATACGTATCCTACTACCACTCCTTCTTGTAGCTTATTTGGTATCATTTTCCATGGTAATAGCTCAAAAATTATGACTGCACACGAATTATCTGTAAACTGGGTCAAATGGAAACAGATTTTTCTAAAAAATATCTTGGAAGTGTACTTGGCTGTAGTAATTTTTCTATAAAAACATCACCAGCTATGTATTTTTGTACAAGGTATGTGGGATCTGCTCAGTCGGATACAAGAGAAGGCAACCACCTCCAAACAAATTTGCCATCTGAGATTCAGCAGCAGATCTAAAACTGGAGCCAATCTGAAGCCCCAGCTATTTCAGACAAGTTCCTTATTGCTGCAAAGTTTCAGTCCAGGAAGACTTTGGCTAGTCATTTTGGTCACAACAGGCTGTATGCAATATAAAGAGGTAAGAAAGGGACATGGGAATAAAAAAATAGTCAGGTGCTGCTTCTGTTTTTACTTTTACACTGATTTCAGTGTGCACATTAACCTTGGGATGCTTAGCTTAGCAGTGAGCCCAGATTGATAGGCTGTCCCAAACTCCTTAAAAACCAATACCATGTATTTGTATTAAAACACAGTAGACTGGTGTAGGAGGGAATTTTTAAAACTGGGGGAGATGGCAGACTGACTTGTTTTGCGATAGAGAAATATTTATGAAAAACACAAGATTGAGTTATAGCAATAATTACAGACTCTTTTAGTATTCTGAGAAAACTATAAAGTGTACGTTTATGTCAACTACTACTTTACCTATTGCTCCTAGGATAATGGCAATAAATGAAGGAGAGTACATAATCAGGCATGTTAATTCATATCCTTGCATATTTTAAGCACACAGAGAAGTAGATAAATCATAATGCCACCTTCATATTAATTTACCAGCAAAATACTACCATTAAAATAGTCAGAAGGGTGAAATCTAGAGTCCAGATGGTACACAGCATAAAACAAGTGTCCAAAATTTCTCCTTTCAGCTTTTACACAACTGGAGCTAGATATAAGATATCAAAGTGTTGGCAGGTATAACAATGTTTTATAAAAGGAGGGATTCAACCGAATAAATATACGTGGGACTGTAAGATCAAATCAGCATGCATGTCCCACTATTGGTTATCCAAATAACGGAAGCAGATATGTTATTTCTGCTGTCTTTTGCCAGCATAGGAGGATTTACTACTGTCCATATCCAGCTACTTTATGTCTACTCCATACCCCTAAGATAAGCAGAGTCAAACTGAACCCCAGTCATTTGACACTAATTCTAAAGAAAATTCATCTTTCAGGCTTTTTTTTCTGCCTCATCATTTTAGTGATACAATGAGCTTGAAAATTGACATACATCCACTTACTAACTCGAATATTATTTTCGTGTACGATACACACATCACTTGCATTGCATATGGATATGCTTGTGAATATGAAAATGTATCTGTAAATGTGCATTCCAAGCAGTTAAATACTTGCAGAGTTCTCCATGCTGTGAAGTGTTCTCAGTTCCAAATCTGAGTGAGAAAATATCAAATTCTAGACAACTGTGAGAAAACAGGGAAGGGAAAAAAGGAACCCAAGTTCAACTTGCTGTTACCAAGTCATAACTTCATTTCAGCTGTGGCTTTAAACAGGAAACCTATGTACAGACAAGATGTGCTGCACAAATAAATAGTCTGGCCATGAAAAATTAAATGTAATCTTCCTAGTCATGTCAGTAGATAAGCAGTCACCTGATTTGGCAAAGTAAAGATTATCTGTTGATAGCACAGGCCATAAAACTTCATATTCAGATGAGTTATGTTGAAAAAAAATTGTTTACTGGAAAGTGAGTCATGGTTCCCATAAAGTGATGAACAACAACTCTTATAGATTCATAGAATCACCATGGTTGGAAAAGACCTCCAATGTCATCAAGTCCAACATTTACCAAAAACCACCGTGGCCATTAAACCATGAATGAAGTGCTTCAACTCCTTGTAGTTTTGAACACTTCCTGAGGTGGTGAATCCACCACTTCCCTGGAGAACCTGTTTCAATGTTTTATCACTCTTCCAGTGAAGAAATTTTTCAAAATAACCAAGTCAAACTTCCCCTGGTGCAACTTGAGGCCATTTCCCCTTGGCCTGTTGCTAGTTGCCTGGGAGACAAGGCCAGCTCCCTACCTCACCACAACCTCCTTTGATGCAACTCGAGCTAGAAGTGTCCTACCCTGCAAAATGAGGTCATAATTCTGTATTCTTCGACTTTTATATTGAAAGGATTGAGTAATTAGCAGAGACTTGGAATGGAAAATTATGGAATTCCCCTTTATAGCTTCTAATATCTCGCAAGATAGGATCTGCATAGTTCCTGATATGGCCCCAGGTTTCCCTATCTATTGGAAAAAAAAAAAAAAAAAGAAAGAAAAGAAAGAAAACCCTAAAAACCCAACACATAGAATCTTGAAGGGAGTTCAGAAAGCTATCCTCATACAACTGTCAAAGTGTCTCTACAGAAGCCCAAGAGATCATGTGTACCACCATAAAGCTTATCAATTTTTGCCCAAGGAGCAACTGTGAATCACCTATTTGACACAAGTTCCTTAAAGAGGAATGTGCAACAATCTGTCTCTGGAGAAAAGGAACAAACCAAAGCCCTACTCATGCTCTGCTGCACATGCAATTCACCTCTAATCAAGGGAGGGGAAGACGATGGATTACAGTCCTGCTGTTCAAGGGAAAGCACATGACTAATGTGGTGTGATAGGGATGATACATACACCCTAAAAAAGGCTGGACCAAAGAAATGGATGCTGGGGAGAGGATACTTCAATAATAACGCAGTCATAAATATCACAGTTGAAAAATTGCTGGGTTTCATTTGTTGGTATATCCTGCATCCCACAATTTACACATAGCTTATTAAAAATCATCAAGTTTCTCTTAGAAAGATTGACTGAGTCACTAAGAATCTCTGGTGAAGTAGAACCATTCAGATGCTTACACACGTGGACAGAGAGTTTTTCTAATTGTTGCTGAAAGGGAAAGAGAAACAAGATCAAAACAAGATAGTTTAAAAATATTTTAAACTACTTTTTTTCCCTTTTAAGTTTAGATTCTGAATGAAAACAAAATATTGTATTTTGATTAATATTCTTATTAACATTTTGAGTTCTTTCTTTCCTGATGGAAGCAGTGCACAAAGTAACAGTCCCACTGTTCACTTTGATTAAAACATTTTCTATTGCAATACTGCAATTTTATTTGTCACAGAGGACAAAGAAACCCTCCTCTTCCCCCTGCACTCATATTTGTTGCAGAGCTTGGCAGACTGATTCTTTCTGGAGTAAAACCAGCTGAACATCTCAGGCTATGATGACAGTCTCAATTTGGCACTTGTTTGCCACAAGGTGCTCTGGAAAGACATGGACAGGGATGGGCTGCACTCTCCTGGCCTGTGGAGCTGGGTTCCCTGAGCTGATCCATTCCCTGTGTGTGCAAGCCCCTCCCAAATTTTTATGTAATATGTGACTGTCACTGGGATATAGAAAATTCCATTTTGACAAATCTCTTTTTTCAAATGGCTTAAACCCCAACAATTTCAAGCCTATATTGGTTAAAGGTAAACCCTTCCACTCTAAAAGTTTTGCTATGTATTCACATTTCACACTGAACATCTCTTTCCTTTGTAATAGAATATTCTTGCACAGAAAATGTCTTCAAGCATTATGAAAGAAATAATAAAGATGTGCTTGGCACTACATGTACAGCTGAAATGTCATATGAACCAGAACAAAAGTAATCAAGTTTTACATTGAAGTCATCTGCATTCAGACCTATGAGGATTTCAAGATGTTATCAACAAAAAATAATAAAAATAATCACTTGTCTTTAGAATTGTTCCTGTAAATCAGCAGTGTTAGGTTCAGTTTTACAAATGAAATTAGATTCCACTGCTGTTATGAAGTCATCAATATTGCAGAAATAAATACAAAATACAGCAGGATCTTTCTCCTTTTAATCTGTGCTAATTCCTTATGCAGGTAAAAATATGGAACATGTGGACAGCAAAGTTAGAGTCCCATAAGTTTATTCAATATTAAAGACATTGGACAAAACATCCGGAGAACAAAAAAACCAAACAAACAAACCAGCAAAAATGACACCAAAAAACCACCAAACCAAAAGAAAACCAACAAACCAAAACAACAAAAAACCCCACAGAAGGGTAGCTAGAAAAACTACTTGTCACTGGCAATTTCTACAAACAGAAAACGCCCCTGAACTGAACACATTCTAGCTGCAAACATAGGTTAAAAAAAGGCAGACCCAGAGAAACTTCAACATTTTTTGTAACAGCATTATAGCTATAAAACAGCCTCTCATATGATTATTTATCAAGAGCTTTTTTATGTTCCTTGCTGACTCACTAACATTATTGGCTCACTTCTTTCCTGAGATAACAAAGAAGGATGTATGCCCTCAGCTGAGCTTTCCCCAGGCATAGCGTCAGCAAGGCCTAGGGAGAAAGCCAAAGTTATCCTCTATAATATCACATTTTTACATAACTGTCTAAAAAGATAGATCCTATGAAGTGAGTAAATGGCTTCCTTTACATGGGACTAGGTATTTTTTCAGTATACTGGATTAAATTGAATTTTTCACAGCTAACATACCTGTCTTATGCTTTGATAAGGTTAAAACATAAGGAAACTAAATGAGCAGATTCAACAAAGAAGAGTCTAGAACATACCCATTATGAACCTAGGGTATACTGAGATAACTAGGCAGCTACAGATATGTAAGTCCAAAGGCTGTATCCTCTTTGATACATACATTTTATACATGTTGCCATTTATTCCTTTCGCAACTTTTTTCTACTGGTACTCCTTTGGCTGTTTCTTCCTCAGCCCTTCTCTAGCTTTTTTCACTGTATCTCGCTTATTTTTTCCTGTTTCAGTTCACCCTTGAGCTAATGAGCAGGAGCACACCTATGCTGCCTAAATAGCCAAGAAAATTTAAATAAATTACCTCCTCTATTTCCACAGCATGTGACTGATCACTTCACCAAAGAAGCTGCTCGTCAGATCCTCCAGCAGCTTTGAGTTAGCAAATGATGCTAATTTACAACAGCCAGGATAGGTGACCCTAGCTGACAGTCCCATACCATGTGATATCATGGTCAGTGTATAAAGTGGGGGGAAGGAGGAGGAAGGGGAGGATATTTGGAGTGATGGTGTTTGTCTACCTGTGTCATTGTTACCTGTGATGGGACCCTGCTCTCCTGGAGATGGCTGAACCCCTGCCTGCCCGTGGGAAGAAATGAATTCATTCCTTGATTTGCTTTGCTTGTGTGTATGGCTTTTGATTTCCCTCTTAAACTGTCTTTATCTCAGCACACATATTTTCTAGCTTTAACCTTTCTGGCTCTCTTCCTAACCCCACTGCTGGGGTAGCAAGCAAGCAACTGCTTGGAGCTTGGTTGGAGTAAAACCAAAACCAAAACAGAGTGGTACTTAACTTCTTAATGACGTATAGGCAAAATATTTTTTTATATAAATGAATATACTACACGTATGCCCAGCAATATAAAATACATCCATTTTGCTTAAAGAAATTGCAGGCTATTATATAAAAACTTCTCAGCAAATGTTGCAAGATTTCAGGAAACATGCCCCTTCCTTAACTTCACATAAATTTATTTGTAGCAGTTGAGCAGAGCATGAAAAATTCAACAGCTTTATTGAGATAAGGAGAATTTAACTCTCTGTATAGGACAAGCTCTAAGTTTTGAATCACATCTAACTTCAGGAATATTTATATATCTGTTGAAAAGAACAAGAATGCATAAATACTGTCAAAGATTTTTCAGTGTTACACAGTTGTAAGTTTTCCTCTGACTGGAATAGGTAATTCTTAGTTTATTTAATAAAATGGGGCCACTAACCCATCATATAGACAAAGAAGTTGTGGTATGTTCAACTATAATTTCACTCCTAGAAATCATAAAGAGACATACATAACAGTTACTGATGAAATATTTGTAGCAATAGTGATCCAGCAGAAGATACAATGGATGTGACAATGTTCAAATCATCTCCACATTCTTCTAATTTAAGAGTGGTTCTTTTTTATGTATTCTATTTTTATGTATTGACATGGGCTTCCATAAGCACCCTTCCTTTGTCTGCTGTGAAAATATTCCTGCTTAGATCACTATACAAAGGATCAGAAATAGCAATGTCAAAATATTTTATATTTTTAAATAATAGAATAATCAGAATATTAAAAATGTAGTTTAGAAATCCCTTTTAAATAACATGTAGCTAATGCAATCCAAGGTGACGGATGCTTTAGTTTGTATGAATGGTGTTTGTATTTTTCAAACCAAGACTCAGCAGAAAAGAAGCATCACAAATTGATCAGAAAGGTCCTTCAAAAGGATCTTTTGTCATATAAGTTGCACCTATGCAGGTTTGGTTTTTGATGACATGGTGATATCATTCTAATAATTATTGCTTATATCAGTATAGATTTGAATTTCAAAGTTCCTGATGATACATTTTCTGAGCTGGGTTTCTTTCCTATACTTGTTAATCTTGTTTGCGATCACGTTAATATTTCACTAGGGGCTTAAAATCCAACACGGTTTACAAGGTGCAAACTTCATTCTTGAGTGCCCCGAAGGCATCGCTACGACTTGCGCGGCTTCAGGTGGCTCGCACCCGCCGGCTCCTTGTGGGCAGGTGCAGTAGGAGCACATGTCCAGCTGTGCTTGTCCTGCCGCTTCCATCGCCCCCTGGGCTGGCGTGGGCTGCACCTGCCGAGAGCAAGGCAGCGGCTGGAAAGCATCAGGGAATCACATTGCCTTAGATCCTCCCAGCTCCGGGTGATTCACTCGGGCCACTTCACAGAGCTGGGATGCTTTTGAAGAAAACCCAATGGAATATACACACAAATCGCTGGCAATCAGTAAGTGCCAGCTTCTCTTAATTTCTACAAGTTGTTGTCTTGTTGTTTGGGGTTTTTTTAATGCTTCTTTTTTTCTTCATAAAACTCGGTAGAAATATATCGGACTCCTTGGTTTTAAGATTTCTGGGAGAGTGCTTTTTAGGGCTTAGTCCTGTGGGCAGTGAACACTTTAAACTTCCACTGACTTCAGAATTCCTGGGCTATTGATTGGGATTTGATAAGCAATTTAGTGGTAATGTTCAGGCTTTCTCTCATACATTTTAAACTTTCCACTACGCAGAAGGCAGGGAGTTTTATATTCTAGGATTGTTTTCTAGTAAGAAAAACCTATGCTTCCTACAGATCGTTACAGACTCTTTTTGTTTTAATAAGTAGGTTTTTATTACTCTTTCAGAGTCCAAGTACGTTTCTGTATATTTCTTACATTGCACACAAAAACATACGAAATAAATATAGCATAGAGATGTATTTGAACATACAGTTAAGTGCAGCTTTGCTTTGATAACTGCTCTAAGTGTCCCCAAGAGCAACAACACATACCGTGTCCTCAGTAAAAAAAAGGGTTTGAGCTTACATTCTTGTATAAGCCAGCAGCATTGTTGCCCTCTTAACCACCAAAGTTACTTAACCAGTTTGACCAGGATCTAGTATCCTCCTGAGTAAAGACTTAACTACTCTATTGAGAGCAGTCCCTTTCCGCAGCCAGTCAGACGAGTAAACGTTTACACTTTTTCCTAGGCGAAGCAGTAGCAGCTCATGGAGCTGCCCTTCACAAACCTTGAAGCAGCTTTCATCTTGCTGGCTTTTGTCATTTTCACCTTGTTTACCCTGGCTTCTATCTACAGTGACTCCCATGACAACAAAGAAGGTAATGATCTAAAATAAATGTAGTACTTAACAGGTTTTACTAACTAATACTCTAATTACATGTTTTGTGATTTACCTTTCCGATAGACTTACAGTCTCTGACACTAGCTTTAGGAATACCCTGCGAAGGGCAGAGAGTAATTGGTTAAGGCATCAATAAAAGTCACAAGCATAGAAATTGCATAAGGTGTGAGAACGAGACCTTTTAGAGCTGGATCTGCCCACTCGGACAGAGCTGTGCC
The DNA here is from genome assembly GCA_013400515.1 of Erpornis zantholeuca. Lineage (NCBI taxonomy): Eukaryota > Metazoa > Chordata > Aves > Passeriformes > Timaliidae > Erpornis > Erpornis zantholeuca. Next base: position 56,108 of record VZTN01012146.1, read on the forward strand.
ACACAGCCAAGATCAGCGTTGTGAGCAACCTCTGTTCTCTGTAGGGGAGGATTTTCTCCTGGCAGCAGTCCTGCTTCATGGTCTGAGGAGTTATAAAATGCTTTGGCTGGCAAAACTGAGGATGTTCTTGTAATCAAGGTAAATGTTTGTTTTCATCAGGCTGAAGCCAAGTATTTGCTCCTTTTTAAGAGAGAAAAAATGCCATTAAAAGCACAGGAGGGTGTCTTTCTTCCCATTGAAAAGGTTTTGAAATCCGAAAAAAAAACCCCAACCAGATCCCCTGCTAGTTCTACAAAGGAGATTTAACATAACCTTACACCATCAGCAGAGAATTCCCGTGTTACAGGAGTAGTGCTGTCACAGCCACTTTCGTGCTACCTAATCCCTTGCTGGCAGGAGTATCCATCGAAGCTGCTGGAGGGCAGTGGGAGCGGGGAGCTCTGGCCATCCCTACCAACAAAGGAGTTCCTCTCTTCTCCCCAGCCTCCCGTGGGATCACCCTACCCCTGCTCAGCTTCCTCAAACTGGAGGAGGGGGGAAGGAAAGGAGTTTAATAATAAACTCCTGAGGCACACAGCAATATAGCTGTTGGTTTCTGCCATATTGATTTCTGTCTAAAATAAAATATTTATTTTATGGGCATTTTGTGAGCAATCCTAATGGAGTGCCCTTAACATACATCTCATATTGTAAAACTCTGGCCTGCCTAATAATTTGTGAAAAAACGCTAACAGCATGAAAGATAAGGAAGTGTTGTAGCGCTCGTCGCTTGCATGTCAATTAAGTTTCTTTCTTGCTCTTCTGCTCCCTTGGATTTTACATCATTTCTACAGGGAAGGAGAAAGTGCCTGAAAATAATGCACATTTCTGTGGATAAAGTGTGGTTGCCATGAGAACTGACCTCATTCAGACAGCGTGGACACAGGCAGCTTTTCCTGGGAGAAGTCTGCTGTACTGACATGGCGAGAACAGCAACTCCTCATGCTCTGAGGAGGATGGGAGAAGCATGTGCTTTAAGGCATGCACTCCTCACGGCAGCCAACAAATTCTGCATAGGCAGGAACTTGAAAATGAGACCTTATTTCACTGGTCTGTAATTGACCTCTGTCTCACAAGATCAAAAAGTAAAGTTAATAGAATCATATTGACTTTAGACTTATGCCTGCCATTGTGAAATGACAAGGTTAGGTTCCCTTCCTTGCCCTCAGCTTCCACAATAACTTACAACAGAGTGGTAGAGTGAGTACCTCTGACAGCACCTCCTAAGTGTCAAAACTGCATGAGCACTTCTCACTTGTCCTGTTTATATCACCACAACCACGTTTTCAGTTTGCAAAGAGAAAGCTAAATCTTCTGCTGAGCACAATCTGAGAGCAGAATTTTGATTTAAGAGCTCATAGGTGCCAATTGTCTCAAAAATCTTGGTGTGCCCTCAGCAGGCCTAGTTCTCACATTTCCAATTAGAACTATATTCAAAGAATTTTGTATGTACTGATTTTGGGCAGAACAGTTGTGAGAACAAATCATGTTTACTATTCTAGTTAAATAACCCCTAAGTTAAGGCAACCTCCTTCTGCAATAACAGGGCTTTGTGACCAGGTTTATGCCTTTCTCTTACAATGTTTTTTTTTAATCTGAGTTTAGAGGAAAGACCGGCAAGGAGGGAATCTATAAAAAGCCTGCTGTAACTCTAAGTTAGGGTGGCAGCAGGAGAGTGAAAACCATACACCATCTTTGCACTAACATTGACAGATGCCTGGTTAGAAAAGCTAAGTGAGACATGTTTCAGTGAGGTGATGTCCTTCATGGCTCTTTTAGCACAATCCCATAGCACTGGGCCAGTACATTCTACTCACAGCTGGAAGAAGTACCCTTTGATTGCCACCTTGCATTATCTGAACAGAAAAGGAGAATTCTAATTTATATTCCAGTTATTTCAGTTCAGTTATTTAAGAGGAGATACTTGTACTTTTTTGTGGGAATGTGACTTGTTTTATTTTCTCTTGTGGCCAGGAAGTTTGCACATCATTTGCTTTTCCCACAACACAGAACACAGTGTGTATTTTTTAGATATTTATTTAGGTTAAGGAAATGAGAAATTGAAATATTATCCTGTATTTCTCAGCCTTCTAAGGCAAGTTTTGAGGGAAACGGTTCTATAAAAACAATCTCATCTCATATTAAGGTATTTTATCATGGTACTGTATAGCAGAGGATACAGTGCAAATCAGCTGTTCTTGTTCCAGCTCAAAAGCCAGTGCTCAGATTTGCCACTTCAATGGAGGGAAGCGACTGGGAGAGAGGAGTGTGCATGGCCAAGTGTGGCAAGCTAGACATGTCAAATAGAGTAGTCAGAAAGTGAGGAGGACTAGCCTTACTTTCTATTAAAAGATAACAGTTTTCCTCCTTCAGAAAAATGAGGATATGCTCTGTAAAATTATTCTACCTTCGAGCAAATGCAATAATTCATACAAATGTAAATAATGTCTTTCTTCAAAAGTCTGTATCTACCCAAAGAAGAGAAGCAGAGTATTTGGAATAATGTTCCCTTGTCCAGGGGGAGAAAAATAAGAAATCTGAGAGCATTTATTGATTAATTGAAGTACAAGTAAGAGAAACCCCTGATAAGATGACAACCAAGACACTTGAGGAAAGGCACTGGACAATTAGAAGGACAACACTGAAAAATTTAGAAGTGCTTCACTAGATTTGTCATAAGGAAACTTAACTCAGGAAACTAAATTTAAGGCATGTGTCATTATACTATGCAGAATAGTAGCTACTGGAAGTAGTACAGAAGCCTACAGAAAACCTAAATGTAAAATCAAGAATATACTCATTGCCTGTGTAATGAAGACATTTTTGCTGGCATTACATATTGTTCTTTACAGTTAGATGCCAACAGGCTAGCATCTGGCACAAGCTGCAGGATAGATTAGAGTAAAAGCTGACAAGGATGGGAACTGTTTGGAAATCTGTAGTGGTGTGATGTTTTGAAGAAGGCTGCAGCATGTGTTTCCCGCTACCCTTTCAGAAGAGGCTAAACCCATTGTCACAATTTATATGCAGCACCATTTTTGTGCCCCAGTGCCACTCTAGCTCTTTTATATAAACAGTAACCATGAGGAAGAAGTCTTCTGATTTTCTAGGATTCTTTCTTATGTATAGCAGGTAAGCCTTGACTTTAATTCTTTTCACTATCTGACCAATATGGAACCAAAGCAACAGCTCCTTGAAGCAATGTGCTTTATTGAGTTTTGTTCTAAGAAATATAAAAGGTGACAGATTTATTGTAAAAAGGTAAAAGAGAGGAAGATTTTAAGAACTTGTGATGCATTTGCTGCCAAGAACAGACAGTCATTAGAAGAACAGTTCCAAGCAGAGTCTATGCAATAAATCTCCCACTGGAGGGAGTTGTCTAGTCACCGTGAGCCACTCGCTCTGCCACTTGGAGAAAAATTATCTTGCAAAGACCAGAAACAGCACGTGAATCCCTGGAAACCTTGTTTTCAGCAGTGTCTGCTAGAATTGAAATCTCAAGTCTGAAGATTAAAATGCCTGTTTTGCCATTCATATCTCCATTGCGTGACAAGCTATTCCAAACACAGGTGCACGGAAGGGAGTTCTTCTATTTACTTAGCAGATTTTTGCCTCAGGGAAATTTGATTTCATATGCACTAATTGAATTTCAGTGGACGAAATTTACTGTTTTGCTCCACTAACACAGCATAATCCAAATGGTAAGACAGCAAGGAAGATACTAGCAAGAACTACTCCTTGCCTCAGGAAATTTATTTCTCCTTATCTATATTTTTTTCCCAGAAAAAAAGCCCAACTATACATATGGTAGAAATAAAGGAAGGATTGCCTACACTAAACCAATATTTAAAAATTTACTCACATTAAAATTACTTAAATTTTTCTATGTTTAAGAATAGTGAACCTAAAAACTGAGGTGTCTGAGCTGATCACTTTGAAGACTCCACTTGTAATGAATTGAGTACTGACATACTAAGCAGTGATAAGCACAAACAGTAAGTGCCCTCTAGAACTCACATCCTCTGATGTTTAAGATACTTCCAGTATTATTAATATGTTGCATTTTAGGAAAGTTTAGTATTTCCATGATTTCTCTAAAGGTAATTTCTTTTGATTGCCAACTGCTCGCAGGCCTTGTGAGGCCCTGGAGTCATATGGAATACTGCAATCAGGCAAGACTACAGACAAAGCCCCTCCTATTTATCTTTCTTATAAAAAGGCTCAAGCAAACTTAGTGATCACTCATTTACAAAGAACAGATTATGTCTAGAAAAATGGCATCAGGTAAAACTTTCAAAATCAAACCGAAGGGAACAATAACTGTTGTACATCAGCTACTATTTCACAGAATGGAATGGGTATGGGCCAAGTCCCAAGCACTGCAAGAAGGAAAGAGAGTAACATAGTTTGCTAATCAGTAAATCTGATTACACTGAAGAACAAAATACCATAAAAAAGGAAATATGTAATCATGTAACACAATGTTTTGTAACTGATTACTGGGAATTCCTGAGTAATTTTGAATAAAAAACTTTGCAAGACATGATAAAGTTTTCTAGACTTTCTTATCCCAACTGAATCAATCCTCACCTGTACATTACCTACAAAGTACAATTTCAGGAATGAAGTCCCTTGGCTATGCACCTTATGTTCTTATCAGGGAAAATTAAAGCACGTAACAACAGTGTTGGATCTGCAGGAGGAAGCCTGGAGAATTAATGTTTAACCTTCCCTTAGTCACAAAGGGACACTTTTCACCATCTTGGGGACAATCTTTAGTGACCTGCATTGATTTGATAGTTTAGTATCTGTTTCATTCCATGAGAAGAGGCAATAGCAAAATTCATATATTTCATGCATTCTGCTCTAGAGGTCAATATTTTCAAACTCTAAACCAGAAAAATAGTCAGGTTTAGGCTCTTTAGTTTGGGTTTTTTTGTTCACTCCATGGGTTGGAATAATTAATAGTATTAAAGACTGTGAGATTGAAAAGTCACTTAATTATTTTCTTCTCTTCTGCCTAACTCTTCTCAGGCTGCTTTCACATCTTATTAGAGATTGTGTCATTGCTTAGAATCATGTAATTAGTATTGTTCAGGTTTTACTACAATCAGCACTTCCCTTTAACATCTATGTTCCTTCTGTCATTAGTGTTTAATTTTGCCCTGTGTGAAAACTCTTTAAAATTCAAAAAAGATACTTTGCATGTCTCTCTTATAAGAGACCAAAAATTTACTTGTATTATAAATTATTCAGAAGTATCCTACTTATTTAAGTGAGATTACAGTAAAATTTCAGTTAATCTGATGAAGGAGAATTTGGAATATGCCTTGTTTTAAAATCAACCATAAATATGAGCTCCTTACCATCTTGTTTGATAATGTAGTAAAAAAAAAAGGTATTTTTCAATAACTTCTTTAAACTCTGCTGCTTTTTACACTACATTAAGGACTTCAGAAATAATTCTCGGGTTTCACAGCAGATATTTTAATAATGGTTTTTAAATTGAATGGAATCACCACCATATTTAAGACCCCTCAGTATGAGCTATATGTGCCTTTTATTGCTTGCAATACTTAGAAATAAGGTTTACAGTGGGGAAGACTCACTTGGGCTTCAGAATCAGAATCCTTTCAAAACCACATTTAGGGCTGACCACAACCACAGCATGTCTCACCTACTATTATCAGAGCACCAAGTAAGTGGCTATGACATCCTTAGATATATAAGAAGATGGAGGTATATTTCAGTTTTTCCTTATCTCTTGCTTTATAATTTAAAGATTCTCTATGAATTTCTGTCTAAAGTAGTTTAAAAAAAAACTGGGGATATATTTTACAATTTCTCGAGTTGAGAGACATCTTGTGTGGATCTGAATGTCCCTTTCACAAATCAGTAATAAAACTAGGTGAATTATGCTCAAAAGAACAACTTTTAGACCTAAAGCCAAAATAGCAAATGTGTACTTGAGAGCACTATTATTACACCTAATAGAAGATCAATTCAAAAAATGGGACACTCTCAAAATTTAAGTAACCCAAATATTCAACCATTTGAAGACACTGAAAGTGGGAGACTATATTGTAATTCTGTTCCAAATTTCATGATTTAAAATGAAGTATTTAAAAATGGGAGAGAATTAAACCTGCTACTGTGGGAGGATTTTTTAATTTCATATTATTCTCTGTACTATATATATTTGCACATATATAAATTTCTCTTAAGAGTCATGGAGATTTGGGGGAAAGAATATAACTTATACCAGAATTTGCAGGTGTACTACTAAAACCAGACTATCACTGCATAATGAAAATGTAGGGTCTTTTACTCTGATAAAAAACTCAGTATGGGACCACCAATGTTGTAGAGAGTCAGTGACAGTAGCACCTTGGCTGGATGGAACTACCAGAAATGCTGAAGCACAACCATCTGTATGGCAGCACAGCATGGTCTGAGGGGTGAAAACTTGCAGGTAATTGCCAAATAATAAAATAAAAGAGCACATTTAATCTGAAGTAATTATGGTGACTCTTTTGTCTGAATGCAATTTATAACCAATTTTAGTTGCTAGGAATGAGAAAGTACTTAATGGTCTAGAAGGCAGAAGTGAAAATTCTATAATTTGGCTGGCAAGAAGAAAACCTGGTAGGAACAAGTGCCTTTCCTCCCTGCCTCCCATTCACTCAGTGTAAGGACCAGGGAGATGCTTCTATTTCTTCTCTGATTTTTTTTTTCCAGAAAACTTTTGGACAAACCTAATAGGCCTACAGCAAGTTTCCCACATACAAAAACATTACCAGGGTGCTTTCCTGTCACTCCTTTGCCTCCCAACATATAAACTTTAAACTTCAATAACTCCCTTCAGTGGCAAAACTCAGGGAAAATAAGTCACCTTTGAAAAGCCCTACAGGGGAGGATAAAAAAGAAAGAAAAAAACAGCCCTGTGTTTTTAAACGAATAATGTGGGAGTTAGAGTGAACACTAAGACTTTCCCAGGAATCCCTAAGGAACTGGCACATATTATTTTAGGACTAAATTCAGTCCTTATTGCTGTCATAGGATTGCTTTTGAAATGTTGGGTAACACTCGTGGGTTGGATGACATTCTCAGTAAACTCAGAAGTATACAACAGTTTTTCTTTCCCTGGGAGGTAAAAGTTGCTGATATATACATATATATACATATATAAAACAAAGGAAGTGCCAGAGAGGTTAAGTAGCCCTTCCCAGATTGAAAAAATAACAGTTTGGGTTCAAAGAAGGCAATAAATAAGATTACTCCACCAGCTCCTGTTCTCTGTCTACTAATTCTATTTTCCCTTTAAAAAAATTATACTCTTGCACTCCATCTATGTGAATGGTGTCCAGAAAAGACTTTTTGAGGACTATGCTTTACAAGTAATTCCCTGTGTGGGGGAGAATTCACATCTAAAAGAATATAGAAAAAAGGACCCACCAATCTCAGGGACCTCTCCTGGCTTTTAGCCCTCAAATATTCTCAAAATATGGCAAAGCCACATATGTGAGCATGCACTCAGACTCATCTTGTAGCTAGAAACATTTGAAATCTGAGTGAAATTTGCAATTTGTTCATGCTTCTGGTTGGCTCCCCTGTGCTATTCCCTATTCCCCTGAGCTCTCATTCTGCCTCTGTCTCCACAGACCCCACACAGCTCTCTCAGGCCAGTGTTTAGCTGCACCTGTGAAGTAGAGAGGCAACTGTAGAAACATGGATAAGTGACCTTAGGAAGGCTTTT
>VZTN01012152.1:0-16783 GCA_013400515.1 Erpornis zantholeuca
ATACATATGTTTGAAATTCTGAAAAAAAAACCATAGTGAAAAATTCAGGCAATAAACCATGCTATTTGTTTCAAAATTGAGCTGCATATTATAATTCAAAAGAATGAATTCTTCTCTTATGTTTCCTTGACAAATGTTTTCTCTCCTACCCCAGTTTCCAGGATTCATAGAATCATAGAATATCCTGAAAGGACCCACAAGGATAAATGACTCCCCACATGGCAACTTGAAAAATTGGGTACATTCTAATATTTTTATATCCATCCTATATTTTGAAAATCAAAATACTCGAGTATTTTGTACACACAGTACTCGAGGTGAGGCTGCAAAAATGCTGATTACAGTGCAAAAATCACTTCTTCCAGCTGGTTAGCTGTACTGAGCCTAATGCTCCCCAGGATACAGTTGGCCCTTTTGACCATCAGGGCACACTTGACTCATACTGAGCTTGCCATCAACCAGAACATCTCTTTCTGCTGGGTTGCACTCCAGTCTTTTGCCTGCAGTGTATACCTTCCTCCAGGATTACACCATCCCACATGCAGGATCTGGCATCTGACCTTGTTAAAATTCACATGGTTGGTGATTGCCCACACCCTTTAATCCACGAAGGTCTCAATGTAAGGGCTTCTCTATCCTCGAGGAAGTCAACAAGTCCTCCTGATTTAGCTTAGCTGACAAGCTTAGTGTGCATTAAATTCCAGCATCCAGGTCTGATAAAAACATCAATGAGAATTTGACATAAAATTGAGACCTGGAGAATACCACTAGTGACTGGCCACCAACCAAAGGTTGCCCCATTTACTGCAACTCTGTGTGTGAGTCAACACAGATAGGCAGTTGGGACAACCACAAACTTGTGGCTAGAATGGAAAGAGTAAATTTATTTTCATTATCTTGTTAATCAGGTAAAGTAACAACTGGGCAGAGTCTCACAAGCAAAGTCACAGGCACTGCTAAATATGGCCCATGCTAGAGGATTCCTGGCCTGCTGTTCTCATAGGCCAATCAAGAGTTATTCCCAATTGCAAAGTCACTTGAACAATAGCCAATCTCCTCACCAACCTCTGCTTTTTAATCTGTGTCTCCCAACTCTTCAGCCAATTGGTCTCACATTGTATTGTGTACATGACTGGATGTGTGCTGGACAAGTTGTATAGAAGGATCCTGTGAGAGAGAGTACTGAAAGCCTTTTTAAAAAAAATAAAAACCCCATGTCTGGGGCCTTTTCTTTATCTATTAGTGAGGTAAACCTCTCATAAAAGGAAATTAACTTAGTCAAGCATGGTTTTGCCTTTATGAACCTGTGCTAACTTTGAGTGATGACTGCATTGTCTTTCAAGTGTTTTTCAATAACTCCTCCAATAATCTTATGGAGATCTCCATAATTTTACTAAGCACTGAAGTGAGACTGACAGGCTTATAATTACTATAATAATTTCTTCCCCTCTTGAAGATTCAAGTAACATCTGCTAGCTTCCAGTCATCTGGAACCTCTGCATATTCCCAAGACCATTGATAAATAACAGAGAGAGGTCTCTCAATAACATCAGCCAGACTCTTCAGTACACTGGGATGAAATGTCATTATTTCCAAATTAAACCATTAAATTTTAGAAAACTATTCTAGTTGTGGTACTTAATTTGATCTTGCTGAGGAAACTGGACAATTCTACTCTTATCCCAACCCCAAATATTTATTCTCCTATCTGCAGAATTATAAAGCTGCTGGAAATACAAGTACCCAAGTAATCCCATACAACCCATCAGGATATATCTAAGCCATTTCTGACAGAAATCCATCTAAAACAAAGTGATCTAGACTCTCCAAGCTCATCAGACAATCTATACTTGTTCTATGATATCTTTAGAACATCTTTTCCTTTGTATCACCCACGTATTTCTGCTAAAAGTTAAAACCTAAATATAAGTAATGGTGCACAGTCCTCCAACATTTGTTTGAGTAGGCAGCTATCATTAATGCAGTTCTTGTAGGCACCAAAGAACATCAGATGCTGAGCATCTCCTAAAATAAATCCATCCCGTGTTCAAAATTGACAAAAATTTCACTATTGATCTCTAATAACCAAATAAATAGTTTGGATTTCATTTAATTAGTAGTAACAATTCACTCCACATTTCTAAAAGTAAGTCACCCCTAGTGAGGAACTGGAATATTGAAAGAGATCCCTAATTGTACACATGCAGTTTTGGAAGCACTGACCAAGGTACATATTTTATTAATTATGCCTTTTTACTCCTCAGATGTTACTGAACAGTGAAAAGGTTGGTGATAACGAGGGCTTCTGATATGGGCATTGCTCAACCCTTTTTGAGGAAATGCTGAGTATTTGAAATGTATTGAAATGCAAACGTAAATTAACAGACTTGGAATAATTTAAATATGCTCCACTGCTAAGTAATTGTCATTATTGTGACACCAACTTTTTGGCATGTACACTGACAGAAAAGGTTTTTTGACTGAGAAGAGCTTGTGATACTCTGTCTCAATTTATTCTGTGTTTCCATTCAGGTTGCCTGGTGGATCTTGTTGACAACTAGGGCATCTAACTTGTGTGCAGAATCACCTTTCAAAACATTAGGCCATGTATAAAGTTCAGGAAGTCTTTCATCATACATATGGAAACAGAACTAAGAGATTCTATCCCAAGCACGTGGAAAATGTTTCTATCGTTCTTTTTATATTCTGGCTTCTGCACTACTGTAGACCATTAAGAAACAAGGATTTAAGTGGGTTTTTTTCCCCCAACCTTCAGTGATGTAAAGTTAATTTAAAGTCTTCCCTACCCTAGGAGTTGCCAATGCCTTGCACAGGATACTCACTGAAGGGGATTGCTCACTCCCTTTCAGTGAGGTATTGGCAATTCATGTAAATGTTAGCTGCAGTGACTGCTTAGGTCTGTGATTGTGTGAGTCCTGAAATTACTTTTGAGTAGTGCAAGTTGAAAAAAACAGCATTTTTCTCTAAATGAAGTGGTACTTTAGAACCCAAATACCCTTTCAAGCCTTGGTCTAAAATTTAAATAATTATTCTATGTTTATTTGTTAATGGATGGGCAAGCCATTAGGACAGATACTGTTTCCTTTTAGTCAGATCATTATTAGATACCTTAAATTTTTATGATTTAAAATCCTCTTAGAAATGTTGTAATCTTTCTTTTCTTTCTCCTCCTTCTACTTCAAAAGATATAAGACTATTGTATTTATATGAAAAATTGTGTACAAGGTCTATTAATGATTCCTTTGGTAAAAAAACTTAATGTTTCTCTCTCACTCCACTGTTCCAATTATCCCAATAACCAGTGCCTACTAAATAGGGCATTTCACACTACAAATAAGAATAATCATTCTTTCTATGAGATAACATGTCTGAATCACCACAATTTCCAAACTGTTTTACACCAAGACTAATGTCTTTGTTTTAAAGCAATATGGACACAATATAGTGAAAATTGACTTTCAGTAAAACATATTACTAATTTTCTGATTCTAGGGCATCACTAGACAATCTTCTAAGCTCCAGCCTCTTAAAAAGAATCTTTTTTAATTATCAACACTACATACAAGTGATGGTGCATTTCCAGTGAAAAAGAAGCTACCCTAAATAATTCTTTTTGTTTTCAGTATGTATAGTTACAATTACACTTTTGAGATCTAAAATTTTAAACAAAACAAAATTTCTTTCAAGTGAATGAAGTGAATTCTTTTCTTTCTTTCCCAAAAGGAAGATTTTAAAATGAAAACAACTCATCATTTTGGTGTGCTTCAGTGTCGAACAGCTTGTCCTGTCAATGATAATAATAATGTTGAGATACTCATTTGATGGGTGTTTTTTTTCTTAATCCCTTCTCAGTACTTTTCAAATGAGAACACATGTATGAGAAAGTTGCATTTTTAGGGTCATGATTGCAAACTACCTCAGGAGTGCCCTCATCATTTTGTTCCCTTGCACAATTGAAAACCATTCACTATATATAAATACATATATATATATACATACATATATATATATATACACACACATTTTTAAAAGATGTGTAAAGTTACCTGGCAGACATAGGGAGAGAAAACAAACCCTTGGCTTCAGTGCCATTTCAATGTTCCCTTTCCTGTTTTGGGCATGCCTGGTGCACATTAGAAACCACTTCCATGCAGTCCTTGAGAGTAGAAAAGCTACAGAACTTCCAAGAGCTGATAAATGGAGAGCAGTTGCAATAGGCCAAAATCACACTGCTTGATCCAGAAGACAGCATCTGTCCATGCTATTTTGAGCCCTCCAATATACTATTTTCCTGGAGAAATTATGACTAAGTATGTGCTGGATTCAGCTTCTAATTAACTTCCCAGCACTGTTGGCTTAGCACAGCCATCACCTGTGGGATGTTCTGAATTGAGTAGCCTGGATTTTATTTACGTCAGCATCTGGCCTGACTCATTGTAACTGAAGAACTGAAGGAAGAGAATAAATGGGTCCACTTTCAAATGCAAATTTACTCAGCACTCAGCTGCCCTTATGCTTTTAAAACGTTGAGTCTAGAAATTCATTTAGTCATGGCATAAAAGCCCTTGCCCTGTTTATGCTTTCCTTACTTTGTGCACTGCCGCGCTGACACCTGTTGAGAAGTATGTAGCATGAAATCTTCTATTACAATATGTCCTTAGCTGTTCCAGGAACCAGAAGGCATGAGCAACAGAATATGATTTGCATTAATGCAATAGTTCAAAACAAGAGAACTATACCTAAAATGTCTATTCCTCAGATTCAGTTAAATGGACTTTATTTTATAGAGAAATCTTCCAACAGCACACTAAAAAAGATACAACAATTCGATGTCCTAGGATGGTTTTTTTGCTTCTTTTCTAAAATTATGTTTTCAAGAGACCTCTCCTCCTCCTTTTTTGATTCTTCTCTCTTTACAAAATTTAATATATTTTGGGGGTATAAATAAACACATGGTAAAAGGCATCTCAGTACAGACCTTATCACCTAGAGTCTCACAGATTCAATAGAAACATTTTGCAATGAAGTGTGTCTCACCTTGTGGGGTGTAAGACTGAACCCAGCAGGCTAGAGGTCCAAGGGTGGTTAAGGAGATCTTGAGGGGAGAAGAGGGAAGATGTACAATCTGACCATGTAACCCCAATTTGTAAACTAACCATTGAGCCTGCAGAAAGGTTTCAGTGATTAGAGGAATAAACCAACAAAACTGTGGAAGGCAGTATGATGCTGTTTGTGCAGACTGTTTGGGTATTAAAAGGCAGCAGTATCCTGAGGGTGGGCTATGCTCCAGTGCATAATATCATCTTATTTGCAAACTTTCAGCATTTACTGATCCCTATATTGCCTAAATAATTTAATTTAATTGATAAATTGAATAGGCATCGTAAGAGTCTACATGATTGAATAATGAGAAATATTAGGGGAAAATGACTGAAAAGTCTTGAGGTTTGTGAGCAAAGCTGTTTTGTCATCATTTGCTCCAACACTTACAGCATTGAAGTTCTGAGTTAAACAATTTAATTCTGCACATACAGGGAAACAAATATATTGGTCATAAAAACCCCTTGCCACTCTACAGCCTGGCTGTAGAGGAGCTGGAAAGCTGCCCAGCAAAAAAAAACTGAGAAAACCACAAAGCCCACAGCTCCAGGGACACTGCCACTGCCAAAGTCATGGAAAGTGGAGCACAGAACTGCCTCAAGGTTGATCTTCTCTTGGCTTCTGGCTTGGTGTGAGACTAATCCCAATGCTATTACTTTGGCTCTGCCAAAGCTTAGGGTTAGGAATAGGGATGTACCTAGGGTTAGGCATAACAGAACCACAAAGCTCACAGTTCCAGGAACATGGACAATGATAAAGGCATGCCACGGGGAGGGTGGCACCGCACAATTCCTGCTCAAAAATGATCTTTCTTTGTTGAACACACCCCACATTGAACGCGCTCTATTGCCAGCTCTGCCTACGATAAGGGCTTTACCTAGATTAAGAACAGGATTAGGGTTAGGGTTACACCTAGGGTTAGGCTTCACAAAACCACGAAGCCCAGACATCCAGGGACACTGATACTGTGAAAGGCATGCCTAATATTGCACAGCACTGCCTCAACCCTCTCCCTTTATTCTACGTGGCACTCGCTTCAGACCACTGCTATGGCTTTGGCTCTGCCTAATTTTAGGATTAGGGTTAGCAACATGAGCTGGCTGTGGTGACAGGTGAGTGGATCAGCACGTTTTCCCAGGGATTGCCCTCAGCTGTCGGGGCACCCTGGCACGATCGCTCGCAGATCCATTGATTCACTCCGTGCTGGCAGCACACAGACACTCACAGACAAGCAGGGTGCAAAGCTGCTGCGCGAAAACCAGAAGAAGAGAAGCAGGAGGTGGGTTTCTGAGGCTTTATTCCAAGTGAAAACCCTGCAGAGAACCTCGGTTGGAACCGAGGGTCCCGAGGTTTCGAACAGAATAAACAACCAATAGGAAACGGGCAAAGGGGAGGAGAACAGGCAGGGTCAGGGCACACAGCCCAATAAAGGAGCAGGGAAGGAAGGACTTAGGAGGAACCAAGAAGAACCAGGAAGGGAGAACATTGCAGAACGAGGCATTACAGAAGAACAAAACACAGAGGAGAGGGGGATAAGGTATGACAACTGGCATTGACAGGGGATTGTGAATCGTGGGGGAAGCTTTCTCCTTGCCAGAGCTAACAAGAGGGTCAGAACTAGGCTTCGGGGCTATCTCACCAGCGTTCATTAGCTCTGGGGATTTCAGCCTTTATAGCAGCCCCAGCCCCAGGCTGGGTCACTGCAACATCTCCTCCCTTTTTGTTAGAGGATGAGGAAAAGGCCTTAGAAATAATGTGGGAAATACATTGTTTAAGGCATGCTGAAACAATCAAGATATAAAAAATAATTAAAACAGCTTTGAGCAGAATCCCAACTAGGGAGGCCAACCATCCTGTCAGTTCCACTTTCTCCAGGAGTCCACCCATCCAATCAACACTTCCTTTCGTTTTCAGTTCTTTGATTTGTCTGTGGATCTGCTGGATACTTGTGTGGATACCTTGGCTATGTGAGGATAGATTAAAACAGCATAGTCCTTCGAATTCCTCACACCCATGGCCGTGCACCAGCAGGTGGAAATTGATGGCACCACGGTTCTGCCATGTCACCTGTATGGTGGTTTCCTCATCTTCTAAAAGTTGGGCGAGGGCGTCCGATGTGGCGTTCACCTGCTTTCCGAGCCAGCATTTTAAGTGAGAGCGTTCGCCCAATGCTGATACTGCAGCCAATCAGGGCGCAAAAATAGAGGCGGCAATCTGTTTTGGCTTAGACCGATTAGTAACAACACTTTCACAATTTGGATCAAATGCTGGGACGTCTCTCTTTTGGTGTGCCAATTGGGTGTTATTTTTCCAGCTAAGAATTTGTATCTGATTAGGGGCTAACACGGAAAGCCTGCCCAGGNCACCAGCAGGTGGAAATTGATGGCACCACGGTTCTGCCATGTCACCTGTATGGTGGTTTCCTCATCTTCTAAAAGTTGGGCGAGGGCGTCCGATGTGGCGTTCACCTGCTTTCCGAGCCAGCATTTTAAGTGAGAGCGTTCGCCCAATGCTGATACTGCAGCCAATCAGGGCGCAAAAATAGAGGCGGCAATCTGTTTTGGCTTAGACCGATTAGTAACAACACTTTCACAATTTGGATCAAATGCTGGGACGTCTCTCTTTTGGTGTGCCAATTGGGTGTTATTTTTCCAGCTAAGAATTTGTATCTGATTAGGGGCTAACACGGAAAGCCTGCCCAGGGTGCATGGTCCTCCCTTAAACTGAGTGGGAATTCCCATCCAGGCCCTGTTTCCACAGATCAATAATCTTCCCGGAGAAAGAGTCTTGGGGTAAGCAGGTGAGGATGCTGGGATGACATTCTCTTTAACGCACCAATTGCAGATGTCATCCTTGCTATCAAGAGGAGTCACATCCTTAACCCATTTCTGGGTCAACGCCACTCCCTGGAGACTAAAATAGAATCTCAGGCAGTGTGTTGCCTGTGCTGACCCCAATAACTTTAATTCCTGGGGTTCAGCAGATGCATTCGGCAGTGCGTTCACCCATTTATCCCAGGCATCCACCGAGAAAGGTGCTTGATCTGAGAAAGGGGGCTCCTCTTCCCTGAGAAGGAATCCTATCAGACAGGATGACAGGGGATTGTCTGCACTGCCCATCAACAGGCAAAGGTGTTCCTGCTGCAGCGCTTTTGCAAGAGTGACCCATACAATGGCCCTGGATTGCGGGATGATCCACGCCGTGCCTTCAAGGATAGTGGCGAAGGTGACCCAGCAGACTGTTATAAGGAAGCGGAGGCGGTTCTCCATGGTAGGGTTGGCAGCAGGGTTGGGTTGCTCTGTGGGGTAGTAAAACATTTTGTTATTAGCTTCAGGGTAACTTAATCATCCTTAAACCCTCCCTTCCTCCGATCCTTTTCTCCCCCTTCCCCCTTCTTTGTTCATGGAAGGGAGCCAGGTAAACAGGTAGGGAAGAAAAAACTGGGGTAACAAGAGGTAGGGTAACAAAGAGCCTATTTCAAGAGCTGTGAAATAGGTCTGTGGAGATCTGGGTCAAGAAACAGGGGAACTTAGCAGTCCGGCGTCATTGGCGTCTCCATGCAACACCTGCTTGGTTTTCAGCTGTCTTTCCATCTCCATCATTTCCCTGTTTCAGTAGTCCATCAGGTTGTGGTCCAGTGTAAGGCTTTACAAATTTTCCAGGCACCCACTTCAGACCTGCTGGAGTTGAAACACATGCGTACCCCCTCCCCCAGGTGACAAGCAGGAACGGCCCACGGCTTTGGAGTGTCTCTGGGCCCTTGATCAGCACCAGCAGCTGTTCCTTCAATTTAGCTTGGGTCAAATTAGTAAAGTGTTGGTATACAGGGGGGATAGGATCTGTGAAAAATTGTTTAAAAAATTGATGGTGAACAAAGCCTTGTGGAGTCTCACAATGGGAGAACTCACCTCTGTTCCTCCCCGCTGCTGAGCAAGGACCCTTTTGAGTGATTTGAGTGATTTACTGGGCTCGCTCAACAATGGACTGTTCTGTGAGGGAATGAGGTATTCCTGTGGTGTGCTGGATGCCCCATGTATTGAAGAAGTCTCTGAGTTTACCAGAGACATATGCAGGGCCATTGTCAGTTCTCACCTCTCTGGGGACTCCCAGAGTGGCAAAAGCAAAGAGGAAGTCTTTTTCCACATCTCGGACACTCTCTCCAGTGTGGACTGATGCAAATATCGCCCCAGAGAAAGTGTTGATGGAGATGTGCACATATTTCAGCCTGCCAAACTCTGGGACGTGTGTGACAAGGTGTCATTGCTATTCAGGCCCCGGGGATCGACTAGCAAACCTAATGAAGGGACCTGATAGCTTTGGCAGTTTGGGCATGTTCCCACAATTGCTCTGGTCTGGTCCTGGGTCAGGTGGAACATGCAGACCAGGACCAGCACGTTCTGATGGAAAAATTGGTGGCTCAGCTTTGCTTGTTGGAATACATTGGGCACATTCAGTTATTGGACTGCCATGGCCAGGGCACCAGCTCTATTGTTCCCCTCAGCTATGGGTCCTGGCAGTTTGGTGTGTGACCTTGTTTGCATCACATGAAAAGATTCCTCTCAGTGGGAAGTAGGTACACAAGCTTTGAGAGCAACTCAAATAATTTGGTATTGGACACCTCCTTTAAAAGTGCATGTTCTGCTGTGACAGTAACTCCAGCTACATAAGCTGAGTCAGTAACCAAATTGATTGGTTCTTTAAATCTCTTAAAGGTCCTAACAACAGCTGCCAGCTCTGCAATCTGAGGTGACAGTCACTACTAGTTCTTGTGAGAACTACCCGAGCTGTCTGAAAACAGTTAGAGCCTTAAGAGGGGTTCTGCTTTGGAGTTCTTTTGGGGCCAAATTGAATGCCAAATTCAACAGTTTATGCTGCGGTTTGTGGATAGAAATTTTTCCTGGGAAACTGTCAAGAGCGAACTGGAGGTGCTCATTCATCTGGAGCAAGTGTTCCAAGACTCCTTTTGCTAATAGGAGGTGAATACATCCAAAGTCGCAACCCACAAGGGTATGGAGGCGAGCCCTGGCTCTCATGATGAGCTGAGCCATCAATTCCCGTGGCGTTGTTATTGTCTTGGACGGCTGATGCGACAGAAAGATCCACTCTATAATAAGCAGGGGCTCTTTCTGTGCTGTGTCCCACTGAAATATGAGCCTGTGGAAATGTGGTGCCTTACCACCCTCGACCAGAATGTTATTTGCGCTCCTCAAGGAAGGGGCTGCCCCTCCAATCCCAGAGACCCTCCCCCCAGGTGAGCCAAGCTTCCACTGGTGGTGCCACTCTGTCGCTGAAATGACTGTACAGTCAGCACCAGTGTCCACCATAACCATCAGTGTGGCTGTTGACTTCCCATTACGCAGTTGGCAGTTCAGAGTCAGTTTGTCCTGCCCGACAACCTCCACCCACCAAATGGACAGCGTTCTGTGGCACCAAGGAAGTTCTTCAGGCAACAAGATCGCCTGTATGATCACCATGTCCATAGGGAGGAACCAGGGTGGGTTACAACAGGAAACAGTCACCCAGACCCACTCTCCGGGTTCCAAAGTCACAACCTCCGGAACCACTTCTAGTTCCTGTGGTCCATCGGTAGGGTCTCCAAGTATAAGGATTTTAATAGTCTTGTCCATTGGCCCTAACTACCCTGTGGGGATGTGATGTGTGGCAGTGCCCCCGAAATAAACCGAAGTCTGACTCACCAGAGGAACACAGCAACCTTTCTTCCAGAGGTGAGGTGAAACAGCTATTTGATTTATGTCCTCACGCAAGGCCACCCCGCGCTCTATTGTCTGTCTCCCTGCTGTTGAGGTGGCTACTGATGCTGTTTGCAGGTGGAACATCCTGGTAAAAAAGGCTTGGGAGGTTTATTTTGGTTGCATGGGCTAGGGCATAGCTAAATGTCCATGTCCTCCACAGTTGAAACAACGAGGCTTTTCCCACACATTCTTAGGGCCAGCAACCGTTCCCACCATCTCCTTAGGAGCTTTTGGTTTAACGGTGGCTTGTTCCATGGCAGCTAGTGACATGCAAGCCTCGACCATTTGGTCAAGGCTTGGAGGCGGATCCACTGAGAGGGCTCTCAACATCCTTTGGCAGGTCTCATTAGCGTTGGACCTTGCCATCAGGCACAAGTGCTGCTGGGCATCCACACCCTCTACCTGCCTGGTCATTGCCTCCCTCAAATGATAAACGAATTTGAGAATTTGATTCGTTAACCTCCTGCATCACATTAATGAAGGCTGTCATGGGGGTCATGTCACTAGGTGTCAGGAACAGAGCCCTTTCGACCACACCTTCGAGATCCTTCAGGACCGGCTGTGGCAGATGCTGCACTTGGACCTGGGGCTTTTCGAGGTTACTTTCCTCACAAAGGTGGTCCAGCATCAAGTGGACATGATTGGGGTCCCTCTGATAGACTTGGAGGAGGTCCCGCAACAACCACTTCCATGTCCTCTCCCAGAGCAGAAATTCTGTCAGGGTTAGGAGACTTGTCACAATGGCTTTCAAATCAGAAGGGATTAGCACCTTTGTAGTGAAGGTTGCCTGTACTAAGCCTTTAAAATATGCTGACTCCCTCCCAAATTCCTTCCCTGCTTTGCAGAGTTCTTTAAGGGGAGTATATGAGAGAGATTCCCAGCGTGCATTCCCCACTCTGCTGTAAAGAACCAGTGCCACAACAGGCCAATTACCAGCTGCATTTCTGGGTTCCCCACCCTGACCTCCAGAACCAAAAGCCTGGGAACTGGAAGTGGCTGCGTGGGAATCTGGAAGGGGGGTGTGCCCAAGGGCGGGGCCCGAACACGGAAGGAGGATCTCGATGACAGGGGAGGGGCCTGGTGCAGACACACCCATTGCCACGAGGGAAAGGACCGATGAAGCACTGTCACCCAATGTGTGGGAGGAGCCAGGGGAGGGGCTGGGAGTTTTGGCGGGAAAGCCGAAGAACACAGGGGTTGACAAAACGGCAGGCTGGGCCACGTGCTTGCCGCCATTTTGAGCAACAGAAAACGGGGTAGAACTAACTAGGTTATAGGGAGTAAGGAATGGGTTTGAAGGAGGGCTTAAGATGGCTGTGTGCAGGCTATCTTGAGCGAGGAACAGAGAGGGTTGGAGGGTGTAAGGGGGATGGTAGCTCCCTTACACCAAATGGTGGGTTACACCATCCAAACCTCCCTGAAAAGGATTAGTGGGATGAGGAACGCAGGGCGGGGAAAGTGGGAAAGGTGAAACCGAAGCTGGGGAACTGACCGCAGCAGAGCCCAAGCTGCCTGCAACTCCCAAAGCATTCCCCGACCCTTTGGCTGCTTTATAAATCAAAATTAACAAGGGGAAGAACCTCTCCACAGAGGTGTCCCCATTTATCCTTAAAATGGAGAGTTCTTCCCCTACCAGATCCCAGAACTCAAGGGATTTTACAGAGTCAACAGTAAAACAGTTTTCACCCCCGGGAAAACCTAAAATATCCATTTAACAAAACGCCTAAGCAGCTTTTTCGAAAACCGAAACTTCCCTCCCTCTAGGGATCACACAACCTGGACAAAAACATACTTCTGGGAACAGGCCATTGGGGCACCCATTTTTCCCAGAACTTCACCCTCCCCCCTCAGAGGAAAGGAGAAACAGAAAAAAGAAGGAAGACCCGGAAGAAATCTCAAGCTCCAGTGAGCTCACTCACCCAACACTGGCACAAGTGTTTTGAGTCCTGCGACTCCTCAGCTCCCAGGACCAACTAAGGCTCTCAGGGGTGGTCCTCTGGCTTCAGGAGGTCCCCCGACTCTTCAGAGGATTAACTGCCATCCCTTGGAAGTAACCTGATAAAACTCAGGCTCTGCCTCAGGTACCGGCTACCTGACGGTGAACACCTGACTGATCTGACAGTCAGGGACGCTCTCAAGGGGCTCGGGAAAAGCCCCACATATGGGTGCCAGACAACGTAGGCTGGCTGTGGTGACAGATGGATCAGCGCCACATTTTCCTGGAGAATGCCCTTGGCTGCGATCACTAGCAGACACACTGATTCATTCCATGCTGGTAGCACACGGAAACACAGAGAGGCAGGGTGTAAAGCTGCTGCGCAACAGCCAGAAGAAGAGAGGCTGGAGGTGGGTTTCTGAGGGCTTTATTCCAAGTGAAGACCCTGCAGACAACCTCAGTTCAAACCACAGGTGCTGAGATTTTGAACAGAACGAACAACCAATAGGAATCGGGCAAAGGAGAGGAGGAAAGGAAGGGTCAGGGCAAAAAGACCAAAAAGGGAGTTGAGAAGACGGGATTTAGGAGGAACCAGGAAGAACAAGGAAAATAGAACCATGCGGAACAATGCATTTCGGAAGAACAAAGCACAGAGGAGAGGGCGATAAGGCATGACAACTGAGATTGACACGGGATTGTGAATTGTGGGGAAGACTTTATAATTGCAAAGGCTACTAAGAGAGTCAGAATAAGATTTTGTGGCTATCGAATCAGCGATTATGAGGTCTGGGGATTTCAGACTGTATAGCAGCACCAGCACCAGGCCGGGTCACAGCAACAGGTGAGGGTTACACCTCGGGTTAGGCTTCACAAAACCATAAAGGCCAGAGCGCCAGGAATGCTAACTTTGCGAAAGGCATGATTAATATTGCACAACAGTGCCTCAAGCGTCTCACTGTATTCTACTTGTCACTTGCGTCAGGCCACTACTATGACTTCGGCTCGGCCTAATTTTAGGATCAGGGCTGGGATTAGAGATTCACCTAGGGTTAGGGTTCACAAAACCACACAGCCGTCACATACATGGACACTGACACTGCGAAAGGCATGCCTAACATTGCATAAAAATGCCTCAAACTTGCTCCCTCCTCTTCTTTCTCATTCGCACTCCATACAGGCCAGAGCTCTGCCGTAATTCACAATTAAAGCCACGGTTAGGCTTCCGCCTAGGGTTAGGCTTCACAAAACTACAAAGCCCAGACCTTCTGGGACACCGGCAATGCGAAAGGCAAGCCTAACATTGCATAAAGGTGCCAAAAACTCCTGACTTCTTTCTATTTTGCCCTTGTTTCAGGCCTGTGCTCTGCTAAATTTTAGAATTAGGGTTAGGGTTAGGGTTAGGGTTAGGGTTAGGGTTAGGGTTAGGGTTAGGGTTCACAAAACCACAAAGCCCAGACATACATAGACACTGGCAATGCGAAAGGCATGCCTACCGTTGTGTAAAAGTGCCTCAAACTTGCTCCCTCCTCTTCTTTCTCATTGGCACACAGTACAGGCCAGTGCTCTGCCGTATTTTTAAATTACGGCTAGCCTTAGGGTTCTGCCTAGAGTTAGGCTTGAAAAGCCTACAAAGCCCAGACATTCCGGGACACTGACAATGTGAAAGGCATGCCTAAAATTGCATAAAGGTGCCTAAAACTTCTGCCTTCGTTCTAAATTGCACTTCCTACAGGCCAGTGCTCTGCCAAATTTTAGAATTAGGGCTAGGGTTTCGCCTAGGGTTAGGCTTCACAAAACCACAAAGCCCACACATAAATGGACACTGACAATGTAAAAGGCATACTAATATTGCACAGGACTGCCTCAATCGTCTCCCTTTATTCTACTTGGCACTCGCTTCAGCCACTGCTATGCCTTTGGCTCGGCATAGTTTTAGGACTTCGGCCAGGGTTGCAGTTCACAAAATTACAGAGCCCAGACATACAGGGATACTTACAATGGAAAACGTCTGTGCAGGGTAGTGTGGCAGTGTCCTGACGTCTTCCTTTTTACACTTTGTGCTTGGCAGACACCTTTTATTAGTCATGTTTCTTTGACTGTGCGTTCATTCAGGATCAGGTTTAACGTTGGATTTATGCCTTGGGTTAGGCTATATAGAACCTCAAGGATCAAATGTCCAGGAGTACTTACCATGCGAAAGTCATGCCGAAGGGGGTGTCGAATGCCGGTAGCATACCAAACCTTTCTCCAAGCGTCTCCTGCAATTGTAACTGCAGAAGTTAAGGTGTTTTCTTAGGCTGGTTTTACCTCGACAATGTTGAGCATCTTAAGAGAGAAAAGTAAAGTTGATGAGTGAATCTTAGCTTAAAAACAGGTGAGGATCTGGCGTCCCAAGGAATTTGCCCTGACCACGGGATAGTCAAATTTTAGTATTTTGTCTGTTACATCATTTCGATGGCTTCTAAAATTCCCTGGGTCTCCCTTCTTGCTCTGTTTCATCTTTGGTTGTAAGAAGTAAACCAAGCTGAGAGCAGAGGAGTTTATACACAGAGGAACAAAGCAGTGTAGGAGTCTGAAGTGGACAGAGAGATGACCAGAAAATTGCATGGTCAAGTTCTGCAGCCGAACTGGCCATTAGAACAAGTAAGTAACCCTGGGCGTTGCCTTTTTACTACAGTAGAAATTCCTAGGTTTCAATGGTCCTTTTGTCAGTCCCTAGTGTAAAAAACTAGCCCCTACATTGCTCAACTAGAATGTTAAAAGAATCAACTCCAGACTGATTACCTCAATTGTCTGTTCTTATCTGCCTAGCCTTTGCTAATCAAAGCCCCTTTTTCTCTCTCTGGGGGAGCCCAAGTCCAGAGGAGGCTGACGTATGCAAATAAAAAAAACCCCTAGCACCATGGGATAAATTTTATATAATAAAAACCACTTACACAACGAGCCAATACGAAATCATAAGATCTAAAAGACACCCCAAGTCGAAGAGAAGATAGATGCATCTCCTAATCGTGATTTGGACTGTCACCGTAACCTACAAGGAACCAGACTAGTGTGGGTACCCTGGACTCCAAGCCAAGATAAGAAGCCTCCTGGTGCATCCTGCTGCCGCTGCTCCTACTGCTGCTGCTCCTGCTGCTGCTCCCACCTCCTCCGAGTTGCCAGTGGGAGCTATGACAACGGGAACGAGTGCGGTCGGGCCCCCCTGCCCTGTTGATTTATTTAATAGCGAGGTGAATATTAATAAAGGCTTTGACCCTGCTCATTTCATGGTGATGGAAAGAGTTGTGGCAATTAGGAGGTACCCGAGTCACAAAGGGGAATTTATCTCCAAGTTTAAGAAGACCTTGTTTGAAACAGCTTGGATTTTACTCCCAAGAAAGTGAAATATTTAGTTGACTGGTTGGTTAAAAATTTTCATTATGTTTCTCAGGACTTAATTTTGACAGTACACTTTTGGGGCAAAATTTGAATATAGTTACAGGCCTAAATAGAGAAATATGGACTAGCTGGAAAACTTTTCTATGTGTATCTCAAGACTACTGCAGCTTTTGAGGATTATTGGTTATGACAGAAGAATGTTAATGCCCAGTTGAAAACCCCTTCCCCGTGTCCCTCCCTTTGTGGCCCTGGATCTCGTTCTCAGGACAGCAGTAATCACGCTGTCCCAAAGTGTTCCAGAACCCCTTTCCCCATACCCTGACACCCGGTTAAGTCACCCCCGGTTACTTGCCACATGCGTGGTCCCGCCAACTCGTCTTCTCCTCCTGGTTCTCTCGTGTGCACCGCTGCGGGACAGGACGGCTCCCACCGTATGCTCGCGGCCGCGTGACCGCCTGCTTGCGCTCAAAATGGCAGACCCGATTCAGTCACCCCGGTTACTTACCATTTGCATGGTCCCACCAACTCGTCTTCTTCTCCCCCTGCTTCTCCTGTCTACAGCACTGCAGGACAGTGTAATAGATGAGTGTTT
>VZTN01012154.1:0-27668 GCA_013400515.1 Erpornis zantholeuca
TGTCTCAAACCAAGACAACAACAAAATCTATTTTTCCAACACGTAAGACAAAAGAAACAGACAGTTCCTTAACATCCCTCCCAAACCAAATCAGTCTGGGATTCCATGACTCTTGGGCATAAGACTTAAGGTATAATCATCCACAGAGGAAGGAAGATTTCAAAGCCTTCACCACTTAAATTGCACAATAGCTAATTTAGGAGGGAAGTTGATGACTGAATGGTTTCTGCAGAAGGATGTAATGAAGGGGTAGAAAAACCACAAGGAGAGAAATAAAGGGAAGCTGCACTTTCTCACCTCAGAACATTTATTTTGCTTCTCTGTTTTCTCATGGTGAGCAAGGGTGTAATCATCCAGTGTCTGCCCAAACTCGTGTCTCTGGGAATTGCACATTTAGAGAAGCTTTTCAGTGTTGCCCATAGACTTTTCCCAAAGAACAGATAACTCTCCCTGAACCACCTCACACCTCCTTGAAAGCCCCAAACCTGCTGCATCCCTGCCCAGCCTGAACCAGAGCTGCTCTTTTCCCCCCTGATGCGGCTCCTCCGTGCTGGGAAGGGCTGAGGAGAAAGCCCTTGGGCACCTCTGACTTTGCTTCCTCCTCGGGCTGGAAGTGACGCAGCTTTTCCACCTCAACCCACCCAGCACCCACCCCGTGCGTGGGGTACGGAGCTGGGGCGCTGGGGGATTTCTGACATTCCTCAGAAGGGGAAGGACAGCACCTTCTCCTTTGCAGGAAAGCCCAGTCAGCGAGAGTTGGGTCAAAGGAGTCCCAGGCAGATGGGAGCAAACTATATAAAGCAAGCCCAGTTGGCTGCAGGGCACTGCAAGGCAGCAGGGCTTTCCCAAGGTAAGTGGGGATAGAGGATTGATGGAGGATTGCTCTTCCTTCTTTTCCCCCTCCAACCAGAACTGTGGTGCAAGCAGGGAGCAAATGCCATGCTGGGGAGGGAGGATTGAAGGAGATGCTACCTGAGACACCAGCCCAGAAGAAGAGCAGTGGGTGCAGCCCTCGAGGGCTGATCACCCCTCCAATTTTTCTCCTTTTCACCTGATTTTTGCTTTTTCCCACCCCTCCACCGTCTGATTCCCCTCACTTCCCATCCCTGACGCTTTGTGCTAAAACAGTGGGTGAATCCTACCCCCCTCACCTCTCCTAGTCCCTGGAGAGAGGGAGCGCCTCTGCTCCTGGATGAGGAGGGAAAGAAAGAAGAAGTTGGTTGGTATAACAGGGAATGGTTTGGTTTCCTCCCCCAGAGCTGTCAGAAGGATGAACTCTCTCCTTGGCCTCACTGTGCTGTTCGCTTGGGGTGAGTGTCCTCTCTCAGTCCCAAGGCTCTCTGTGCAGTTACATGCATTGAAGTTAGGACCAGGCTGGCAATTTCTTCACCTTTCTCCATCACCAGCTCTCCCAGATAGGCAACAGCTCTCCTGCACCAAGCTGGGAACAAATTTCCTCTCCATTGCATTATGATTTCTAACACATCACCACCCTGGTGCCAGTTTGGGGGCTGGAGAGATGGAGCTGTTGGGGGCAGGGAATCAGCATGATCTCCCTGATTTCTCCCCCTCCAGGCTTGTCCCCAGCCCACGGGAGCCTCTTGCAGCTGCAGCAGATGATCTCAGAGGCGACAGGAAAAAACGCTTTTCTATGTTACGGCTTCTATGGCTGCCACTGCGGCCTGGGGGGCAAGGGGCAGCCCAAGGATGCCACAGACAGGTGAGAATCCACTTAAAAACCCCCTGCCCAGACACGTTCTTGAACATTTTTAAATCTGTGGGGTGAGCGGTAGAAAATTCCATCCCCTAAAGCTTCGATCTCCTGTGCAGATGCTGCCAGCTGCATGATACTTGCTACCAAAACCTCCTGAACTACCACTGCGATGCCAAGACGCGGCACTACGGCTACAACTGGCACCGCGGCGGGCTCTCCTGCAGTGAGTAGGGCCCTAGAAAAGGGGGTGTCACCCCCCCCTCCACCAAAGCCGGGGCTGACCCTGGGCTCCCCTCGTCCCGCAGGAAAGGGCTCCCGGTGCGCCTACTTGTCCTGCGAGTGCGACCGCAGCCTGGCGCTGTGCCTGAGGAGGAACGTCAGGAGCTACAGGAAAGCCTACCAGTTCTACCCCAATCTGCTGTGCCGGTGATGGGAGCTGGGATTCGGGGCTAGAGCATGCGCGGGTCGGCGCTGGGATCGCCCTTCATCCCTGCCTGTGCTGAGCACACCAGTGCTGCCGCAAATTAAATCAACGCAGAAATAAACAATGTTCTTGTTCAACCTCCCCGGGTCCTCTGAGAGCTGCTGCTGGGCACGGAGAGAAATCCCCGCAGATAATCATCATCTTCCCAAAACTTTCCAAGAACTCGGTCTCGGCCCCTGCGTCACTCGAGGCTGCAGCCCACGGGGAGAGGGGGCTGGCCGGGGGGGAAGGGGCGTAGCATTCCGTGGGTTCGGGACAGACGAGTCACTCAGGAGCTTCCAGTTGGAGCTCGCGGGTAGGACACGGAGGGCCGGCTCTCCCCGGGAGGACAGACTGACAGCGAGGAAGATCCCTGGTGAGCAACTCCCCCCCTCACCCCGCTGCTGTGGAAAGAAAAATACGGGGGGAGGTTGGGAGGAGGCAGCGGGAACGGCCCGTGCCCGTAGGAAAAGTGCAATCGCTTCCCAGTGAAAACACAGCTGGGAGGCTGCGCCGCGGGGGGAGAGGGGCCCTGGCTGCCAAAAGCGGTGGGACAGGAGGTGAGAAATGCGGGACTGGTGGGACGGGAGGTGGGGGATGCTCAGGTGGGGGGACAGCTCCAGAAACAACTTGCTCTCGGCCAAGCGGCAGCAACACAGATGTCAGGGGGCACAGTTGCTCTCCTCCCTCCCAGTTTTGGGGGTTGACCTGGTTTCAGAGGAAGCTTCTCGCGGCAGCTCCTGTCAAACTGGCCACACAGCCCTGCTGAGCCTGTCCCGTTTCTCCTCCCAGGCCGAGGTGAGAGGAAGATGAAGATCCTGCTGGCGCTGACGATGCTGTTTGCCTGCAGTAAGTGCCTCCCGACCCACAGACGGGAGCCAGGCTCATCCCCAAACTCCTGTGCACTCCTCGAAGAGGCTCCCAGCAAAGCCTCCTTCCGTCCCCAGTTCCCCAGGCCTCATTTCTGCATATAACTTAAAAAAAAAACCCCACACATTATCTGGTCACTCTAGGTGTGCTCCCAGCTCACGGGAAGCACCCACGCACGTTCACACCGGGACTCGAGGGAAGCACCGTAGGAAACCTGACTGCCCATGGATGCTACTCGGGATGGGGCACCTCGAGGGCTTCAGTGGATCGGTACAGGCAGCGCTGCCCCGGAGGGCTAACGCTGGTCCCGGGATAACCCCGCGGCTCTGCACAACCCCAGCAGCCCCCCCTGAAGCTTTGCAAAATGCAGACCAGGTGCTTGGCAGCAGCAGGAAGGAATCAGGTTTTCGGGAAGCAAGGAATGTGAGGCAGTGGTCACCCCTAATTCCATCCCGGAGTCAGCAGGGTGGTGCCAGTGACAACTGGCACGGTGCACCGTGGGATGGCACGGTCCCGAAGCCAGGATGCTGGGCAGGGATTGCACGGGGAAGCAGAGGCTTGGCGTGGGAACGGGCTGGAAAGAGCAGCTTCGGGACAATTCAGAGCAGGAGGATGCAGAGCTGGCGGCTCGCAGAGCCTGTGTCAGGTGGGGCAGAAGCAGCCGGTGCCACATTCCCGACGAGCTCCAGGCTCTCCTCCTCCCGCAGGTGCTGCCTGCTCCGAGCCTGCTGCTACGCCAAGCTGGCAGCGCGGCGGTGCCGCGTGGGACCCGTGCAGCCTCTCTCTGCGGCCCGGGCAGCGCTCCCCACCTGCAGTGAGTGCTCCCCCCTGGGCTCGAGATGCCCCTTGCCAGACCACCCGCTCTTTCCCGGCGCCCTTTGCCGGGGCTGCCCCCGGGGTGCTCGGGGAAGGGCTCAGGGCAGGTCTCAGGGCGCTGTCGGTCCCCGCAGGGTCGGGGACGTGGTGCCAGCGCGGCGCCTGCAGGTGCGATCGGGCGGCGCGGCTGTGCCGGGCTCAGCTCCTCCGGGCTCAGCTCCGCCGGGCTCAGCTCCGCCGCGCCAAGTGCCGGGGCCGGCCCGGGCGGTGCTGAAGCAAAAACTCCCTTTGCAAAACCATCTCCGGGCTGAGCCGCAAAGGGACGGCGCCGGCAGCGCTTCCCAGCCCTGGCGAGTCTCCTCCTCGGGGCTTTTTGGCCCGAGGCGAGGACAACAACCCTCCGGCGAAGTCGCGTCACGGGACCCGAGGAGGGGGAGCAGCGCTGACGTGATGCTCCAGCACAGCAAAACAAGGGAGGGGTGGGCACCTGCCCTTCGTTCCCGTGAGGGGCGCGAGGGGAAGCGTGTCCCCTCGGCAGCCTGTCCGCTCCCTCCGCTTCCTGCTTCACAGCAAATTGCCGCCTGTTGCTCCAAAATAAAACCAGAGAGCCCGAAGCTCCTGTTCTCAGCGTGCCGTGACTCAGCTGCGCCCAGCGACCACCCCTCACCTCTCAGACAGGGTTTCCTGTTGAAGTACCCAGCAAAAATGACACCTGAGAGGTGACACAACTCACCCCCGAAATGCCCCAACTTAGCTCTAAACCTTCAGGTTCTGAAAATTCCCCGTTTTTCTGAGAGATGAAGTGGAGGCTGGTGGAAGGGCTGGGGGCAGGCACGATGGCGTGGGAGGGCCGGGCTTGGACTTCCATGATCCCTGTGGGTCCCTTCCAGCTCGGGATGTTCTGTGATCCCCTAAATCTCTGCTGTGACAGGGTGGTCGGGAGCTTGCCTCACACCCGGTGCTGAGCAAAACAGAGTTCTCACCAGAAAAGAATGTTTTGGCCCAATTCTGCAACAACCCTGAGCACATCCCTTAGGAAAAGGCAGTTCAGGCAGTGGCTGCTTCCCCCCCACTTCGGCATCCCCAGGTTTTGTGCCCTGGGGTGTTGACCCCAGGAGGTCTCAGTGCTCCAAACCCCCCTAGGGGGGGCTCAGCAATGAAATAAACCCACAGAAAAAGCAACAAAACACTATTTCCCCAGGGCCTGATGCCCAGCTGGAATTCCCACCCTGGATTGCCCCATAGCTGAAATCAATGGCACCAGGAAATAGCCCTTAAATCAGCGATCTTCTGCCAGCTGTCAACCCTACCACCCTCCTCCTCCTCCTGCAGCCATGTGTGATCCTGGGGGAGATGAGGAAGTTCTTTGCCCGGCAGCTGATGTTTGCAAGGCATAAATCAAGGATCAAATCCTCACCGAGAGGATTTGATCCCAGACAGATTGCAGGCCTGGACAAACTGAATCACCCTCTCCCTTTGTAAATTCTGGGTAAATTTTAACCA
The DNA here is from genome assembly GCA_013400515.1 of Erpornis zantholeuca. Taxonomy (NCBI): domain Eukaryota; kingdom Metazoa; phylum Chordata; class Aves; order Passeriformes; family Timaliidae; genus Erpornis; species Erpornis zantholeuca. The sequence goes on from VZTN01012154.1 coordinate 5,367, forward strand.
TCCATGACTTTTCCCACTTGGACATTTGGCTGTACAAATCCCTTCATACAGAGCTCCAAGTGCTGATGTTTTGGCTCAGATACTGCACCCCCTCAGAGCACTGCAATAAGCTGGGCTGCAAAAGTTGTGGTTTTCACACTATGGAACAAAATCCACATCTCCCCAGGAGGCATTTGGCTGGGGGAGGGCTTATTTCCCATTTGGAGAAGGGATCCTGCAAACCTGCCTCAGGTAGAGGGGCTGGGGTGGAGAGGCTTTCACTGGAGCTCAGCCAGTTTGGTGCACAAGAATATCCCTTATTCCTCTGTGAGAAAACTGGTTGTGGACTTGGAAAATCCTGAATTATGGCAAATCCTGGTTTAGCCAATTAACACCATCCCAGGGGACTACTCAAATTAGCCCAGAGAGCTGATGAGGCAAAGGGCCCATGCCAGAGGGGGGAAGAGATTTTGCTGAGCCGAGTTGTCTTTTCTCAGCATCTCTCTGATTCCCACACAAGTCACATCCTTGTTCCCTGCCTCAGTTTCCCCACCAGCCCCGGGGGGATTTCCTCCCCTGCTTCAGTGCCTGCCTGTGCTGGCATTCCCCAAAAAGCAGCACAGAGCACCTGCAGTCTCTGCCAAAAGAAATCTGCTGCATCATTGTTCAGTACCACCAATTAGAGATTCTCCCCAAGAAAACGACACGAGCAGCTGCTCTTTTTCCACCTCCCATCATACACCACTTGCATTTTTTCTTCCCTGCCACTTGCCTTATTTTGCTTCTAAATAAAGGTGAACCGCACACCTCATGCCACGAGGTTTTTGAGAGCAAAACTCAGTGACCAGCACATATGGGGAGAGGGATGGAGCATCCTCATGTGCAGGGAGCATCTGGGCACTGAGAAAGCTCCACTATCAAGAAAACCACCATACATGGCCTCTGTTCAGCTCTATCTCCTGACACAGCCCTTCTGGAGACCACGATCTGGGATCTTCCTCCACCCTCCAAGCTGCATCTCACCCATTCTGGTAAGTTGGAAGTGGAGGATGCTTTGCACTGGCTGCATTTTCTCCCTCCCCAGCTAAGTCAGGATGGAAACAGTAAGACACAGAATGGTGTTTTCTAGCCAAGACATCAAAAAACTCTCATCCAGGAAGAAAGTGGATCACAGAATCACAGACTCCTTAGACAATCTCATTCTTCCCCCTGCCATGGGAAGGAACACGTTGCACTAAGTGGTTCCTATTCTCCCTCAAGTTCTCCCATTTTGCTCAGGGAAGCTTTGGGAATGCTGAGACACCCAGAGTCATGCACAGACTCGACCCCAGGCTGCCCCACACATCCAGAACCTCCCTGCCAAGAGCTCCACCATGTAAGGCATCCCACAGCTGGGGCCTCCAGCCATGCCCACAGACCTGCAAAGCAGCAGGACCTGTATTGGGAGAATTGTCAATATTTGCCCACTTTGGGCTCTCCAGAGGAGGGGCCCCACTGAGGGTGCACAGCCATAAAAGGTGTGACTGGCGGCACCTCGGGCTCACCAAACCCCAGAGCTGCCACCGCCAGGATGAAGTTCCTCTCGCTGCTCCTCTTCTGTGAGTATCCTCCCTGCCAGCTCCCACCCCGGGAGGGCTCCCAGGTCCCGTCCACAGACAGATGGGGAGGCTGAAATGCTCATTTCTGCTGTGGAAAGGTGGGATGGGAGGTTCCTTTTCCCAGTGCTCCTAACCCCCCATCTTCAGTCCTAGGACTGGCCCTTGCCAGCTGCGACTTGCTCCAGTTTGGAGTGATGATTACGAAAAAGACCGGGAGATTCCCGCTGGCCTACAATGGATACGGCTGCTACTGCGGCGTGGGGGGATCCAAACAGCCCCTGGATGCCACTGACTGGTAAGCTGGGGCCTGGTGAAGGCAGAGCAGGTGCCCCCAGCCCTCCTCACCTCGCTGGGTACAGTGAGGCGAATCTTGTTCCTGCTCCTGGGAATGGAAGTAGCAATGAGAAAATTGTTGCTTGTCCTTAACGCCTCTTTAGAAGCGGTTTAGCCGCAGCAGCCAACAGCCAAGATGCACACTGTTGGTGTTCTGCTGCATTGTCCCAACTGTCCCCTGACCTCAGCTCTTGTGCCCACAGGTGCTGCCACGCCCACGACTGCTGCTACAAGAAATTGGTTTCTTCCCACTGCAAACCCAAGTCGACCCACTACAAATACAGCTTCCGAGGAAATCAAATAACCTGCGGTAAGAGCGAGGCAGGGGCAGAACTCTGAGCAGGGAGGCACAGCCACCCATGCTCTCGGGGAGCTCAGCTTCCAAGATCCCCTTTAGAACATCCTGGCCTGGAAATTACACACAGTGAAGTGGGTGGAAATACAGGAAAAGTTCCAGGAATAAGGCAAATAAACATTTGCTGGATTGTGGTGAAGTTTAGAGCTTGGAGACTTCCCCGAGCAGGGGCCTTGTCCTTCCCAAGAGGCCAAATACGGAGGGTTTGAGGTGACCCTCCCCTCCTGGATGGGGACCGGGCACAGCTGCCCTGATTCCCCCAGAGCAAACTCATTGTTCCATGGACCAAAGCAAAGCACATCCCAGTGATCCAGACAAATATCCACAGACACATCAGAAAGTGAATTAAGCGTTCCTTCCAGGGACAGGTAGCTCCACACCCCACAGGCGAGACCCCAAACTCAACACTGCAGCTATGCATGCTGTGGGGATGGTCCAAAAACCTTCCCCTGACCCTCACACCCTTCACCTGCCTCCATCCCTCCTAATTTTCTTCCAGGAGCCGGGAGCTGGTGTGAAAGAAAGACCTGTGAATGTGACAAGAAGGCAGTCGAGTGCTTCAAGAGGTCAACCTACCACAAATCCTACGCCAATTACCCCCAACGCAAGTGCAAGGGCCGAACACCCTCCTGCTGAACACACCTGCCAGGCTGGGGCTCCAAACCTGACAGAAACCATTGGAATTGGGGGTTCTGCCTTCCCTGTGGCCAGGCAGGACATGGTACAGCCCTGTGGCACTGAGAAGGTGCCCAGCACCTATCCCCAGAGCCTTGGCACAGGGAAAACCTCCTCCCCGTGGTTAAATAACTCATAAAAACGAGGTAAACCCTGCAAATAAAGATATATTTTTAAAAGAAATTTGTAAATTGTGACCAGTGTTGTGTTTTGGGAATCAGTGGTGGAAGGGGCAGACAAGAGCATGGAGCTTGAAGGCTGATTTTCTTAAAAAAATATTCCCTCCTGCACACGTTTTTTCTTTAAAAATGACCAGAAGTGACATTTTAGCAGCCAACCAGTAAATCGTAAGAGCTCCAGAGAAAAAAATTACCACAGAAACAGCGAGGGGCTGCTGCCCCCCAACCCCAAAACAGGCTCCAAGCCCAGCTTCCCTCCAGGAGCTCAGTCCAGCCCCATCCCACTCCTAATGAGTGTGTAAGCAATTAATACTCACTGAAGGCACGGGGAAGTCCAGCGATGGGGTCTCAGAGGTTTGGGTGGTTCTTCCTTGCAGATGTGTCCCCACACCACAGCTGCACATGATCCCAAATTAGCCCTAATTACCTCTTACAAGCTGTGATACACCCAGCCCTGGGCCTCGATGGAGGCATCTCCAGCTGTAATGGTGCCTCTGGAGATTCTGCCTAAAATAAAGGAGTTTTAAAGGTAATTTCTTTGAGTTCTACCTCAGAGAGTTGAGTGCTTCTGCCTGACTGTTAAGTGTTTCATTCCAAGCAACACCCCTACCTAATATTCCTACACTAAATGTGGTATTTTTGTAACTCCAAACCACTCATTTCTTCTCATTTTCTGCAGCCACTAAAGGATTCTAGAAGCTGAGACAGAGCCAATGCTGCCCTCTAAGGCTGGTGCCTGCACCCTGGAAGCTCCAAGGAACCACCCCACAGCTCAACACCAGCACAAACCATCTTCCTTCCATCCAACACTGGATTATGGATTGTTCTTTGTGCCCAATTTCCCTCCCTGTCTGCAGTTCCCAAAGCTCTGTGGTCATGGAGACCATGGGTGACGTGACAAAGCTGCGAGATAAACCAGGAGGCTCCCAAGCACGATCAAGGGACAGGAGACACAGAGCAGCACAGGCAGAAAACCCTTCCCATACACAGACATGCTTATGGAGGTCAGCCAGAACCTCCCTAAATGCTTAAAACTTCCAGTTCAACTGAACTCCTGACCTGCAGGGGCAGGATTTGGGAAAATAAGTCCAGGGAAGATGATGGTGGGAGATAGGATGGAAGGAAAGTGGCTTTCTACACCCTCCTGCTGCGTATTTGCCCCTGAGAGGCTGACAGTGACCCTGCTGCAGCAACAGCCAAAACACCCTCAAATTTGTCAGCCAGCAGCTAATAACAAACAGTCATCTCCTCAAATCCCAAGGGAATATCCAGTGCTTATTGTCCGTCCTCGGCCCATGGATTACAGAGCACTCAGCTCCACCAAGGAGTAAACACAAGATATGTATGAATCATGGTGTTCTGCTCTTGTTTCTCGCCTCCCTTTCTCCTCCCAGGAAAATCCACGACCTGTTTACAAAGCAAACTCACTCCATAAATTGATTTCTGTGAAGAATGTTGCACAAAGATTCCCTAGGAAAAAAAATAATTACACATTGGGAAGGTGGAAATTTCAACAGGAAAAACCTGAAACAGACAAAATGAGTTTTAGCATCTTTGGATACAGAGTGGCTGTGCAGGCACAAAGCTATCCTGGCAAGATAAAGGGAATTTGACTGATTTGTCAAGATTTATGAGCCTAGCACATCAAGAGTTTATTTTAATCTTATTACACTTGGAAATTAAATTAAAGCATTGCCAGCCCCAGATTTGGTTCCAGGTATCAGAGGCCACGAGCTGCTGGCCAGTCTCTCCCTCTGCTGTTTGTGCTGCTGCTGCAGACCCCCTTTTTCATCCTGGACACGATGGGGGGAGCTTTGAGTTCCCTCCTGAGCCTCCAGGACAACTCTCTTCACAGCTCTCAGGCAACAACAAATCTCTTATCAGCTTTGGCTCCAGAGGACAAAAACCCAATTCATTCAGATCAAACCTCTTATTCACAGTACACAACTGCCAATTCTTATCTCTTCAAACCTGCAGAACACACCTGCCTTCCAGGCCAAAACACAGGACAGGGCAGGACACAGGTGACACATTCACCTGCGCTGCCTTGCCAAACCTGCTGTCACAACTCATCACCCCCTGAAGGAAGTTGCACTTTCTCCCCACTAAGCTGTGACTCACCTCTCTTTCCACTACTGTAAAAATGACTGTCTTGGAGAAACAGAAATTCCTACACCATCAGTTCTTCCAGGAGAGCTCCTTTCTTTTTATTCTTCAAGTAACAGCAGCAGAGCACACCAAGTACCAGCTCAGTTCTTGGCAGTTCAGTAAAAAAAAAAGCCATTTATATTTCCATGCTGATTCATAAACTTCAAAGCACAGACAGAAATTTTTCAAATGCAATACTCCTTACTTTTAAAAGATCCCTTTCACCTCTGCCCTGGCTGATGAGGTGTCTCCTGTGTATAAGTGCACGTGTGCTTCCTTCAAGCTTAGTGCTTGTTACAAGCCTGAAAACCTGAGTGGAGCTGAAACCCTGTGAGCCATACATCAAAGGCCGAGTCCCACAGTCCTTTCACCTCGATCCAAATTCTCAGTCCTACAGTGGAAAACATCCCAGGAGTCAAGCTCTACATCCTACTTGGTGACCTCACCAAAATGGCATTTAAGATGAAAAAAAATCCTACCCTGGAAAAAAGCTTGATTTATGAGGTGAAATAGGAAGGTTTCCCAGGGATCACTGCTGCTTGGAAGCTTGTTCCCAGGACTCCTGGTCCTTCGGCTATGCTGATTTCATTTGGAGACTAACACCTATCAAGCTCCTGGCTGGGACTAAAGCCCTGGAGTAGCCAAAAACCTCTGGAACACATCAAAGGGGATAAGATTCCAGGTGTCCAAGTAACAACACTCCCCAGAAATCTCATGCCTGTTCCTGTCACATTTACCAGATCTGAAGAATCGGTTCTGCAATCCCATGAGTCCACTGGGATTACTGTCTTGGGTAGTGTTTTTTTTTTCCCCTGCAGGTCTCATCTTAAAAGAGCTGATCCCAAACCTCATGGATGTAGCAATCCCAATCTCCCTCCATGTATTAATCACTTCTAAACCAGCCCAGTGCAAAGCCAGCAGTTCTAGTGAGATTAAAACTTGTCACTGCATTCCTGCATGGCACAGTGCTGGCTGACACACTTTGCTTTGGAAAGGATTCTGGACCTCTGTTCCCTTACTTTATTTGAATTTAAATAGAAAAAGACCCACCAGGGATATTCCTGAGTTGAGATTTGTTAAGCTTTCCCTGACAGCAAGGTAAAATAAAGCTCCTCCAAGCATAACCAAATAAAAAAACCCCAATACAACAAACCAAAAAAAAACAGGCACATCAGAGATGTCAAAACAAATCTGACACTGTTGTGTGAAGAAAAGGTTCTCACCTTCATCTAACTCTAAGATTATAGATCCAAGTCTCTACTTCCTGTTAAGTTCAAAGAACTCTTCTCACCACAGGCAGATGCAGAATCAATGAGCAATTGTCCTCTCCACAAGCAAAGGAAGAGGAAGTTCTCTCATGCTTGGAAATCCCAGCAGAGATGGTTTCTGAGATAACAATGGGTGCCTGGAAATTCTCCTGGGGGAATTTTGTCATCAGTTTTATTTGCTTTTCTCAGCAGAGCACTGAGTCATATGTTTAGGGCTGCCATGGCCTTCACCAGGGTGACGTGGCTGGCTGGGTCTGTCTCTGTCCTGCTGTCTGCACTGTCTCTCTTGGTGGCCAGGACCTTCTGCCGGTGCCTCTCCTCCTGCCGCTTCTTCTTCTCCAGCCGCTGCTGCTCCTTCCTTTGTTTCTTGGCTACCTGAAAGGGAAGGATGGAAACACAAAGTTCAAACCACACGTGTTCTGCTCAGCTGGGGAAAAGTAATAAAGGACACAAGGAGATACCAAGGCAGCTGCCAGAGGACATTGCTAACTATTTATCAGGACTTTATTCCAAGTTGTTTTGGGAGGAGTGCCACATGTCACCAAGAAATGTTTGTGGCAGAGAAGTCACAGCTGCAGCAGTGACAGAATGCAGTGAGTAGAAGCTCTCTTTATCTGAAAGGAGAAGGGAGCTGCTGAGTAAGCAATGCTAAGGCATCCCCCAATCATTGAAGGGTGCTCACGTTGCTGCCAACCCCCTCACACACCTTCGGGTTTCTGCTGGCTCGGTTCTCCTCCCTGGATCCAGCCCGTCCCTTGTCGTTTTCTGTTTCACCTTGATGCAAGCTCTGATTTCCAAAGATTCTCGAACCACTTCCGTTCTCTTCCCACAATGTTTTGCTGCAGGATTTCTGCTCCCTGCCCGGGGGCTCCTGCTGCTCCTCAGCACCTACCAACAGCAGAGGTTTTCCTCAGACACGTTCTACCCAGGAGCTTTCACACTGTCAGCCAATTCCTTCTCCCCAAAGTTCTGAGGTTTTTTGGAAGCTGGGTTGAAGCTGCCCTCACTACCAACCTTCCTGAGCACAGAAGGTTGAGGTGGCAGCACACAAACCCCTCCTGTCCTGCTGCTGTCCCCAACACCAATGTCATGGTCACCCGAAGCCCCAGGTGACAAACTCTGTACTCACCTATTCCTTCCCCTTCCTTCACTTGCAACATGGCAAATATTGCAGATTCCACATTGTAGTCCTCCACTTCCAGAACGTGCCTCACTAAGTCAATGTCCTGTCCACAAGAGGGGAAGGAGAACACTGAGGGAGTTCAAATCTCTGACCTACATTCACTTAACAACACCTGCACCACTGAGAGGGAGCTGCTGCTTTTATGATCATTCAATTGGTCTGTGCTTCATTTTTGAAAAGGTGAGGGGGAAAACCTTAAATTCCTGAAGATACAAGGAAAAATGAATATGCTGCTTTAGCCTAAGTTTCCCTCTTGGCCCTTTCTGTTCTAGGCACTTGCAGAGTGCCAACAGCAAAGAGTCACAGATTATCCAGTTATCTTCAGCACCCCCAACAGATTTCAGAACTTATGGGATTTGTTTCCAAGTGAATTTTATGAGAGCTGCATGACAAACCTTCCAAAATTACTAGGCACCCACAAAAAGTAGGTATTTCACCTGCATTTAAGGGTTGATTCTAGGATGAGATGCACTCTGATTGATGGCAGTGGTACTCAAGTTTGTCCAAGACGAGTGTTTTTTAGAATTTTTCCCAGGACTACTTTCATGTATCAAGGAGGTTTGAACATTAGGCACAGAAAGGCTCCTCGATACCTACTGAACACCCAGTTGCACTGCACACTTTTTGTACAGCATCTTCCACCTCCACTTCAGTCTCATCTTCAGAGTCGCCCTTCTGTGGCTTCACTTCCTCTGCCTTATTTGAATCATTCTTGCAAAGCATCTGAAGAGCAAAGTCCAACAGATCACACAAGCAAGCAACCCAAAAAAATCTGACATCCTAATAGAAGTAATTACCATTGCACACTTTTCTCAGGAACATTCCGTGTCAAACCACCCTGGAAACTGTGTAACTTCCACCACCACTGAGAGCTTCCCACATCTCCTGCACTGCTGAACAAACTCCAGTGTACTACAGCATCATGATTCACAATAAACAAGCTTTTAAATGGATTATTTTTAATACAATACCACACCTCAGCTGTGTGCTGAGAACCTCAAGCACAGCACAATTACTCCAAAACATCAAAAAGGGAGATATGAAGAGGACAACTGGATCCAGCTGTTGCATTTCCAGCTCTTTCCTGCGTTCTCTTTGTTTTCCCATTTGAGGTGCATGACTATGTCATTTAGATGAGATTGCTCCCAGACAGCCCACATCACAGCATCAGCTTTGGATTAATTTCCAGCCCAGAGGCGGAAATCCTTCATGGCTTCTCCCAGGAGAGCAGGCAGCACGAGCTACAACGACTTCAGAGCTTTGCTATCCCAGCATGACACAGGGACCCAGCTCTTCCCTCCATCCCAAATGAGAACAGAAATCAACTGGCAGCATTCACCAGCTCTGCCTGTCACCCACAGCTGGCTCCTTCCCCCACAACCAACCTCCATCCGGAGACAGGCCGGGGCTTCCGAGTCGTCGTTGGCCCTCCTGACGCTGTCGTAGTGCTCCCCGTACCGGTAGGCAATGTGCAGCTCCCTGGCATCGCTCCTGTCCGTGCCCCGAATCTCAACAGAAGAAGCAAACAGCAAATCAGGATTTGGAATCGACTTCAGCACCAGATTTTTCAAAGTATTCATTTTTCGCAGCGATGGCAAACGCCGTGAAGGAAGTGAGTAAGTGGCTGCTGGAGCATTTGAAACAGGAAGAGAAGAAGAAGGTTTGAAAGCCAGATGTAAAATATTGGGCAGTTACATCAGAACAAACAAAACGTGGGATGAAAATATTTTTGTGGAAAGCTCAGAACTATTTCCTAAACTTTCCACAGGAGCTATCAGTTTTCTGATCATCTTCCCAAAACCAACTTCAGCAACAGCTCCCAGGGAATGTCCATGTCATTGTATCCTCAACTATGAGGGAAGAGAGGCCATTCAAGTGACAACAACAGTGGAAACAGTCACTCTGAGTAAATTTTCATCTGCAGCTGGGATAAGATGCTGTTTTAACAGCATTCCAAGTGGCTGTGTTTTGTTTTTAAAAGAAAGCCAATCCAAGGAAATGTATTAACTCCGTCAGGAGCGCTGTTAACAACCAAATGTTCCTTTGCTTTGTCAGCACCAAGCTACAGCAGTTTCCACAGAAAATTCCTGCTCTGAGTATTAGCTGTACTGATGCGAGAATCGTTCCTACCCTGATTATCAGTGCCTCAAACTATTAGATAAGAGCTACACAGCATTCCAGCTCCTGCCAGGAATGCAGAAAATCCAACTGCAGTTGCAGACCAGCTTGGCCTGACCTGCCAGCCTAAGTTCAAAGACCCAACAGCTCTCCTGGAGCAGACGTCAGTAAGCAAAGGACCAGAACTCCTTGCCTTAGGGCTCCAGAGTTTCCCAACCCTTTTACGTCTGTGAATTGCTTTATCTCAGCTCCCAGACCACACACCAAGTCACCCTTCAGCCGAGTCTGCGGTCTGTGCTGCACTAATGACTTCAGGTTTTCCAACAAATAATTCTCCATTCATCTATTTTACACTTGCTCACCTTCAGGTTCCAACTCAACACTCAGTTATACTTAACTCCTGCTTTTTATCTATTAAATTAGTCAAATGCTGAAACTTGGTCAGATTTATTTCAAACATTTTTCCTCTGCCAGAGCTTGCATAGGTATCTAACTAATCCCAAAGCTCTTGAAAGATTATTCTGAAAATTACCCAATTTAGCTCTCATTAGAGAAGCCTCTTTCCACTCTGGAGTGGGTCCAGAGGAGGCCACCAAATTGATTTAGAGGCATGGAGCAGCTCTCCTATGAGGGAAGGCTGGGAGAATTGGGGTTGTTCTCCCAACTGGGGAGTTGGTTATTCCCTGGAGGAGAGAAGGCTCCAGGGTGACCTAACTGTGGCCTTCCAGTGCCTGAAGGAGCCAACAGGAAAGATGGAGGGAGACTGTTTCCAAGGGATGGAGTGCCAGGACAAGGGGGAGTGGCTTCCCACTGCCAGAGAGCAGGGTTAGATGGGATATTGGGATGAAATCCTTCTCTGTGAGGGTGGGGAGGCCCTGGCACACGGTGCCCAGAGAAGCTGGGGCTGCTCCTGCATCCCTGCAAGTGTCCAAGGCCAGGCTGGATGGGGCTTGGAGCAGCCTGGGACAGTGGAAAGTGTCCATGCCCATGGCAGGGGTGGCACTGGACGGGCTCTAAGTTCACTCCCAACCCTAACCCACCTGGGATTCTCTGATTCTATGAGCACACTGAGACCGGTAAGTAAATGAGAGCTGCAGATTAAAAACAGAAGGGGAAAAAGCCAACCTGTTATCCAAAAAGCCAATAAAATAACCTAAAAATCTCAGCTAACTTGAGTGTACAGTTGGACTCCATGATCTTAAAGGTCTTTTCCAACCTTACCAATTCTATGATTTACAGTCACTACCAAAAAAGTTGTGGAGTTTTCAAGGCCCTAAAAATTCCATGCAAAGATGTCCACCTGCAAAGAGCTTTTCATGACATTACAACTATTCAGTTCTCGTTACTCACACCCTTCTCAACAGCCTGGCACAATCCTTCACTAACACGACTCAGGCAAGAGAGAACCTCATCACAAACTCTGTACTGACACCCTGAAATGGTCAGTGAGAGGAGATTAAAGAACCAAGGTTTTCAGAAGGACATCAAAATCTCAGTAAATTGTAACACTGAGGAACAACACAGGAAAACTGCCCCTGTGACCTCCCCTGCAAGGTCACTGCCTCTGCATAGGTGCTTCACCCACCTGTCCCACTGGCCATGGCTGCCTATAAATGAGGATTCAAACTTGTTTGAGTTCAGGAATCCACTTGATGCTGTTTTAAATGCATTTAAGACGTCACTGACAGCTTTCATCCGGTTTTTTATCTTTATTGCCCTGTTTCATCTATATACTTCATTGGTTCTGTCTGTAAACAGGGGCCAGAAACCATCCTGACTTGAATACAGGTTCTCACCTGCTCAGTGACCAGGATGACTAAGCATTGACCCATTCCAGTGTGGATTTGCCAAGGAAAAACAAAAAAAAACAGAAAACAAGGGACCTGATGGATTACTTGTTTCAGTGCCCCTCTGTCAGAGGAAACCATACCATACAGTCCTTTCCAGGAGCTGATTAAACACCACTTTAAGGTTTTAAAACTTCTCATTTCTCCATCTGTCAGAAACCTTGGCATTCCACATCCCATGCAGAATTGGTGGACCTTCACTCCAACACAGTGCATGCCCTGCTATGCCTTCATGTCCATCTTCCTGAACCTCATTGTACAGGTTTCCTCAAGGCTAGCTCAAATTCCTGGGGGCTGATCCCCCAGAGGGCTGTGCAGCCCTTCAGAAGGACTCACCAGGTTGGAGAGATGGGCAGGGAAGAACTGTCTGAAGTTCAAAAGGGCAGATGCAGGTCCTGCCCCTGGGGAGGAACAACCCCAAGTGCCAGCACAGGCTGGGGGTGACCTGCTGGAGCAGCTCTGCGGAGAAGGACCTGGGGGTCCCTTGGCCAACGAGCTGTCCCAGAGCCAGCAGAGTGTCCGGGGGGCCAAGAGGCCAATGGGATCCTGGGGTGCACTGGGAGGAGCATTGGCAGCAAGTCAGGGAGTGACCCTGTCCTGCTGCCCAGCCCTGGGAGGCACACTTGGAGTGCTGTGTCCAGCCCGGGGCTCCTCAGAACAGGAGGGACATGAAGCCCCTGGAGCGGGGGCAGCAGAGGCGAGGAAGGGCCTGGAGCATCTCCCTGCCCAGGAAAGGCTGAGGGAGCTGGGGCTGCTCAGCCTCCAGAGCAGGGAGACAGGACCAGATGAGCCACTGTGGTCCCTTCCAACGTGACCTGTTCTGGGCTTCCTACCAGGCAACTCACCACACATGCAGCCTGATCTTCAGGAGACAAAGCATGGCACTGAAGCTCACAGCTTCAAACCCCACTAAAACACACTGCTCTGCCCCCACATATCCATCTTTAATGCATTCACTGTTTTCTTTCCTTCCCTCTCCTCCCAGCCAAAATTTGGAGTGTTCCTCCTCTTCAAAAACCAAGCACAGCTCTGCACCATGCCCGGCTCATTGCAGCTACTGCTCTTTTTTAATAAATCAGGAATTTTCCATGCTATTTATGTCCATCAGGTAAAAATTAGGCCAAAATGCAGAAGCCTTGTTTCTCACCTGCCACAGTGGAGCGTTGAGCTGGTGAATAACCACATTCATCTGATTGTTCCTTGCAAAGGCCACGATAGCATCGTTGCCAGCAAAAGTACCAGGCTTGGCCAAATTGGCAACTAAAGGAAAAAACATTCACAAGAGTTGAAACCTGATTTCTGACACTTCCAAAAGCAGTGGAGGGATAAGGAGGAGTGAGATTTCAACATGAGCCTAAGAAACTCTGTAAGGGAAATCCCACCAGTGAAACAGCAAGTGCTGAGGCAAGAATTTGGCATTTAAATTTAATACATTTAAATGACCACAGAAAACTCTAAAAGGGGCACTATGCCCTTAGACTAAGCAAGACCACTGGCTCTGTTAGCTCAGAAGGAGGAGTGCCACATACTAAGTGACCAAACCACTCTCATGCATCATCTTTACAGTGCCTGACACATCAAAAGCTATATTCACTTCTGCTTTGGATCTTCCCTTGGGCTCCCAGTAGGAAATATGGAGTGCCAAGGAGAAAGAAATCCAAAGAAATCAGCCACTCACCAAAACCAGTATTCAAGGAGAACTAGATTCTTAAGTTCCTTTTGAAAACACCTAATTTTTACTCTTTGCATTTGGGTTTCTCTTTCCCTCTCCAAGTTTCTCCTAAACTTAAATAATTTCCAGGACAAATTCAATGTGGATTAAACAGCTCATCTTTCCACAGCATCACAAGTGTAAAGTCCCTGCTTCTAAAAACTAGGGAGGAGCCCCGAGGTAGTTCTGGGATGAGGAACTGGTTCGTAAGGAGCTGCTCTAAGGAGATGCAAGCCCTCGACACAAGGACGCCTCCCGGGATGTCCCACGGAGCCCATACCATGCTTGTCAAAGGGCACATCATCCTCCACGAAGGGCTCGAAGTCCCCGCGCTGCCTCACCATGTACTCCACCGTCTCCTGGCGGTGCCGCAGGTGGTTCCGCGAGTGCCCCTCCAGCTGATCCCCCAGCGCCCGGAACAAGCAGTTGCTGCCGGGAGGGAAATGATGAGTGGGTGCGTCCGAGGCAGTAAAAGGAATGCAAGGTCAAAGGGAAAGGGCTGTGCTCGTTCTGCCCAGTTCAGCGAGGATATGAATGCAAAGGAGCACTCGTTCCCTGTGCTTCGGATGGCTGCTGCTGCTGGAATGGCTGGGTTTGAGTGATCGTGTCATGGTACCACTGCCGGGCCACAGTCTTACACTGACACCACACAGGGGGCATAAAGCAACAAAGGACAAACCAATGACCCACCGAGCCACTTCCCAGCAGAAACATTTACTACCCTTTCACCTTATGGAAAAGAAGGGGGTGAAAGTATTCCATAAGAACATTTATGGACCTTCCTATACTCTGTTCAGCTGGAGAGTGGAGCTCTCAGCCCCCTGGGCACCAGGGCTGGGTGGCCGAGCGGTCAGGCCCTACAGAATCGCAGAGAACAGCAGAGATCCCTGAGGGGCACAGCGGGGAAATCCTCACCCCGGCGGAGCACTGGGCCCACTCAACCGGGAGGGGGAAATCCTCGGACCCCGGGACACGGGCTCCCATCACCCGGGGAGGACGAAGGCTTCAGCCTTCAGGGCTGGGTGCCCGGGGAATCGCCGGCCCCGGGGTCGCTGGGGACACCGGTCGCGGCGCTCACCCATCTCCCGGCACCTCCCGCAGCTTGAGGCCGAGAGCCCGGAGCTGCNCGTGATCCGGGTACGGTGAGGGCGTCACGTGATCGCTGTACCGGGGAGGGGTCACGTGAGCGCCCGCCCGGAGGATGCCTGGAGGAGGAAGAGGAAGGGGAGAGGGAACAGAGAGGGCCCGGCAGGGAAACTGAGGTTGGGGATCCAAACGCGGGAGCGGCGAAGGGAAGGACGGCACAGCCAAGCGTCGGGAGCGGCGTGTCCGCGGGGAAAGGCTGGGGAGGCTGCGGAAAGCAGCTCCACAAATCACTAATGTTCTACCAAAAGCTGCCGGATTCCGGCTAATTGGCCTCCACTGCTAATTGCGCTCTCCCGTCCAGGAGCATCTCCCTGCTGCCCAGCACAGCTCCCGGCCCTCAGCGTGACGCCCCGCCCTGGCGTCACGGGTGGGCGCTTTCTGCTGCCGCTCTACAGCGGGGCACGCCACCCCGGACCGCGTCTGCTCAACCCCAAATCACCGCTGCCAACTCCCCGCAAATCGGGGACGTGAGCAGATGCGCTACCCGCGAGGTGGCACCAGGAGAACAGGGCTGAGAGCAGCAGCGGAGCTGAGACAGCAACGATTAATTAAATGTGGTAATTGTAATAAACTGAACCTCCGCGTCTTGCTTCCTCTAGCACTGCGGGAGACTCCTCATAGGATGCTAGAAGAGGGGCAGGCACAGCAAGATGGGTGATTTCTATGGAGCAGGGCTCCTGGGGAGGGTTTCCTGCCATCCTCCTGCTCCTCGGCTCTTCCACTTGTCCCACAGCAAGGAGTTTAAGGGAGTCACCCAGCAGCAGCACCCACCAAGGCATCGCCCTGCTCCTGACTCTGGTTTTCTCTGCTGGTATCAAAACAGAAAGTGCCTGATGCTGTAACAACTGCTGCGTATCAGCCGAGTCCAGAGGAGGCCAAGATGATCACAGAGGGATGGAGCAGCTCTCCCGTGAGGAAAGGCTGGGAGAATTGGGATTGTTCCATTTGGAGAAAAGAAGGCTCCCAGGGTGACCTAACCGCAGCTTTTCAGTACCTGAAGGGAGCTGACAAGAAAGATGGAGAGAGTATTTACAAGGGCCTGGAGTGGCTTCCCACTGCCAGAGGGCAGGGTTAGACGGGATGTTGGGAAGAAATTCTTCCCTGGGAGGGTGGAGAGGCCCTGGCACAGGGTGCCCAGAGAAGCTGGGGCTGCCCCTGAATCCCTGCAAAGGTCCAGGGCCAGGCTGGATGGAGCTTGGAGCAGCCTGGGACAGTGGAAGGTGTCCTTGCCCATGGCAGGGACAGGGACTGGATGGGCTTCAAGGTCCCTTCCAACCCAAACCAATCTGGGATTCTGGGATTTCTATGAATTTCTAATTCCTAGCTCTAGAAGGCACATCCAGACAGCTTTTTGAGGAACACTAAAACATAACAGTCCCGGGAATACAATGACAGGCTTCACATCACAATGATTTTGAAGTTGTATACTATTTTTACTTCTATACTGTTCCTCTTGTCCAGAGTCAGGACAACCTGAAGCACAGCTCAGCACAGGGAGAAGCTCACAGGAGTATCCCCAGTATCTTCTGGGATGTTTGGCCTCTGGCACGTGAGGATTTTACTCAGAACGACATAACTGCTTTTTTTTATCTATTTCCCGCTATAAACCATTCCATACACAGCATTTCATAGGAACACACTTTCTTATACAAACACGCTAAAAGCAGGAAAACATCATGAGTATAAAAATTAATTGCAAATGATTAATTAGCCTGAGGAGCATTCACAGGCTGTGGGCAATTCAGATAAGCACAAGGCACATGTCAGCCAGGGAGCATCACTCGTGACACCAGGGACAAAGCAGAGCCTTCCAGCACAAAAAGACAAAAGACACAAACAAGTCACCCCCATGCACTGACAGAACACAGAGCAGACAGACATGGAGCATAGATTCATCCCAACTAGTTTTCAACTTTTTGTGTTAGGAGTTGTCCCTCCTGGTGTCTGTTCCAACTTCCAACATCTGCAAGGTGTTTTTATATTCTTCTAATAATTAAGAATCAGGAATTTTTAAGACATTTCCATTCTGGACGTGGGAACTGACAGAGCAAATTTGAAGCTTCTAAAATACTGTAATAGTGGGAAGTCTGTTTTCCACTTTCCCAGATCTTTTTAACAGCATGAACTTGCTGACAAAGTGATGTGAAATGCAAAAATTTCTCAAATTCTCTTTTTAAAGATAAACGAGTCTTGCAGTTCACCAGCCTACTTACAGACATTCTTGCACTTTGATACCAACTTCTGCAACTGAGAGATACTCAGGCTCCTAAAATTTGGGGTCATCCAAAAGTCCATCAAGCACCACTACATGCCACATCAGCAGAAACACAGCAATGCTCAGGCACTTTGACGAAGTTTGCTTACGACAAACCTTCTATTTCTCAGCAAATAAGAACAAGTTCTTCTCACCCCATCCTCCCTCCAGTGAGTTCATGAGATAGAAGCCTTCCTGAACTCCTCGCCCTCCTCAGCTGCAGTTGTTTCATTTCTTTCTGCTGCTCCTCTCTGGGAGGGAGGGGCTGGGACATGGGGGCACAGACAGTTTGAGCATTCAAGTGCACTTGAGGCTACCAGTGTGGTACTGTGTGTCTTCTGCTGGTAACACTGACCTCGTCTGGCTTTTTGGGACTAATGATCCTTCCTTTTTTCATTCCTCCCTTCCATGGGATTCCTGCTGAGAAACCATCTGTATTTTACTCCTCAAATAAAAAGGCAGAAAGAAATTAGAGACTGAGCGATTTTGTTCAGGCATTTTTTTCAGACAAGATGAATATTCACAAAATAACGCAGGAAGGACATTCCCGAGTGCATGAGTTGTTTGGTGAATGCTACAGGAAAGAAGATGGTCTCACCATCTAGGACACTAGTCTTGCTTTTAGTTTCCAGATCTCTCTCATGGACTCTGTGAGGCCTCAGTCATGCTTCAATTTGTACTAGAAGCCCTCTGATGACTAAAATGAACAGGATAAAAGAGTTATCCTAGGATAAAAAAAGAGATACCCTAGGATAAGAGTTAATAACAATTGGACATTCAACAGTCAAATTAATAATTTCAATCTCATTCTTCTCTTGGTGCTGTAGGGTAAGTATTTCTAAAGCAAGAGAAAACTTCCTGCCCAGAGAGCTCAAAACTGGTGATACTTATGCTCTAATCAAAGCACTGCATTCAGCACACCAATGTTAGTAACAGGTAACTCCCCCAAGCCTGTCACTGTCCAGCAAAGCGCTGTTTAGAGAACAATGAAATTGCTTTCAACTAAGAGAGTTCTAATTTAATAATAACGGTAGTGTCTGGCTGTCAGAGCAGTCTGCTAATGCCATGGAGTCTGCTTCCGGACAGGACTGCCCGCTGATATTATCAGTTGTTGTAAACTGTCCTGGCTGGGAAGTCAATCATTAACTCTGGTCCCCATGTCATAAAAACATCGTATTTTAAGAGCACGACTCGCTTAAGGCTCTCACTAATCAATCAGGCATACAGCAGGAATATAGCAACACATAAAAGGAGCCAGAGACTCGGGAAATCCTTCAGCTAAGGGGAGACAAGCTGCACCGAGGTTTATCTCCATGGAGAAATCCACTGACAAGCCAAACAAGGAAAACAGATCGCTGGCTCCTGGCGTGCTGCAGGCTGAGGCAGACGATCCCACACTCACGGCGGGAGGTGCTGCAGAAATGAGCAGAGCAGGATCCATAACACAAAACACAAAACGTGAGAAGAGAGTGGGATTCACTGAAGAGTGTACTGAAGAAATGGAGAGACCTTCAGGAACAGAGAGAGACAGTCCTGCTGCCTTTAAGCCAGCAGTTTTGGAAAGAGACTCTCCAAACTTGGAGCCACTTGCTGTGCTAACAAACACAAACTCTCCCAAAAGGAGCAGGCTGGAACTGAACCACCAGTGCTCAGACACAGCCACCCTGGATATGGACTGCATGATCTGCTTCAACAAGTACAGCATCTACAGAGTCCCAAAGCTCCTGGACTGCCAGCACACCTTCTGCGCCGTCTGCCTCAAGCTGATCCTCAGGAAAGAGGAGAACACCTGGATAATCACCTGTCCCCTTTGCAGAAAACCCACCTTCGTGTCAGGAGGGCTTATCCGCACACTCCAAAATAAAGAAGACATCCTGGAGCACTTGGAGAACCTTGATTCAAACCCTGACGCACACATCTATGCCATAGGGCTGGACAGCAATAGCTGGACTCAGAGCAGCCAAGACATTCTAAACACAGAAGAGAACAGCCCAGCAGACACCAGCCTGGTTGTGCAGAGACTTGTGCTGCTCCTGCTGCTCGGGGTGATCCTTGCCATGCTCATCCTCCCCTTTATGTACTCAGGGAAGGTGAAATGGGTAATTTGTCTCCTGCTTACTTTGGGGTTGGTCATGTCCATGGTGCTTTGCTGCACTCCTAAATTCCACTGCAGGTGCAAGAAGGACTCCCCCACCTCCTGTGACAAGGAGATCCACGTTGTTACTGTTGCCTGAAACAATTAACCAGTGTGCCCTGGAGATAAGGGACTGGGCCAACGTGCATGCTGGGCACACCAGTGAGTTGTGGACTTAAAAACAATCTCTCACAGAATAAATTCAACAGCTGGCTGAGCTGGCTCAATGCCAATGCACAGTGTGGTTAAATTTCATTACTGCAAACAAAATGAACTATTTATATGTTTATATTTATGTGTTTTCCACGCAATTTTTATCCCAGACTGGTAATTGTGTTGGTTTGCTTTTGCCATTTTGTCTGTGTCTGTGTCCTCTCCTGATCAGCCCTGCAGGATGTTTTCTGGAACACTGGGAGGTGATGTCCTGGAAAACCCCATGGCTGCTGTTCCCCACTCTCTGAACACACCGTTCCTTGGGACAGTGTGGGAAATAAGGCTGCTAAATCAGGGAGTGGGTGTTTGGAAGAGAATAGTGTTAACCCAGATTATCGCCTTAATCCCTGGCAGGGGGGAAGAAAGGGACTGGGAAAAGGGGATGTCAGTTGATGCCATTTGAAGTTACACACAAAATTGGAGAGGAAGAGACAAAATCAACACTCCTAATTTTGAGTCTGTGGCTTGCAAAGGGCAAGGCTCAAAAAAACTCATGAGCCTCCAAATTCCCCACATTATTTAGGATAGAAACAGTTCCTCTCACCTGAATTGCTTTATCTGGCTACCTGCACCACCTCTGTTCTTGCCCCCTTTACATTGCCCTTGGAGATGCTCATAGAGGTAAACAGAAATCCATCGACTGCTGCACCACACCACATGTGATATTTTTAAATTGAATGTCTCCATTAAATTAAAATAATATTGATTGCTCATTGACTTCTCTGTTTCAATTCCTCACGGACAATTAATGTCAAAACAATTCCCATTTTCCTTATTGACAGGAATTGCAGCGGCGAAAGTGTATTGGGGAGCTTGCACAGCTGAGTTGGTGAGTAAAACAAAGCAGTAATGTGTTGGCGTGTTCCTTCATTTCAAAAAATACTTAGTTGCTATGAAAAGACCCTGAAACACAACTAAAATTAATTTGAGAAAAAAACCAGATTTCTGTAGTTAAACTGCATGTTTAAGAGTGTCAAGGATCTCAGGAGACCTTGGATCAGGTAAATATTTGTGTTTGATAAGAATGGAAACTGATATCCTGCAGTTGCTCAGTATATAAATATACAGAGTGTCTCAGAGCAGATAAAACAGATTAGACTAAGAGGGTAGGAGCTCTTCTGCTCCTAAAGTCTTGGAAAACACAGGTTTGTTTTCTGCCAGGAACAGGAGCTTTCAGGGGAAATAAATCCTTTGCGTTTTCTCACCTCTTTGGACAGCAACAGACAGGCTTATTGCAGAATACATATGACATTTGCTAATAACTAACTAGGAAAAAGCTTTCCATCTGGGAAAAGGCAGGTAGTTTTAAACCCAAATACTGTATTATTCCAAATATAAATCTGGACCAGATATTTAGTTGCACTGAAAATAATTCCAGAAACCCTGGGCAAGTCGTTCGGCTCACAGACAATATTCTTGTTGAGTTTCCTTCACCAACACCAGTGGGTGACTGGTACTGTAGAGGTTTGTAACAAATATTGGCCTGAACAGATACTCACAAGGGATCCTGTGCTTTCAGCACATGGGTGTGAAGAAATGAAAACAGAATGAACATGATCAGTGAAACCTGTTATGTTTCACCCTGCCCTTACAAAAGTTATTTTATTACACCTCTTTCTACAGAGCCAAAAAAAAAAGGCCAACAGGAAAGGGCAGCATACATAAGTGTATTTCCAGGGAGAGACTGGCCCTCTGAAAGAATCCCTATGGATTCATAGTTACGGAGCAGCACCTTCCAAGTTCTCCCTCAGCAGTTCCACTGATATGTTTTTCAGCCTGAGAGCCACCATCATCCAGGTGATTCAGAGTTCACAGATGCTGGTGGCAGTCATGAGGCTCTGGAACCTGGTATCTTTTGAACAGATTCCCATATGACAAGATAAGGCTCAATAACCATGCAAGACTTTAAAGCAGCAATTAAGTTTATAGAGAAAGTGCTAATGGGATTATATTCCTATTCCAAAATGTAAAGGATTTGCTTGTACTCAGGTTTAATTCATCCCGGTCATTTTGTTACGAAAATTTCAGCTCTGAAGTCCTGTGTCCTGCTTACCTTACCTGGCTAGCTCCTGATTTTGCACAGTGGCTGCGTAATACACTGTGGTCTGAGAGAGAAAGAATTATAATGAGAAATGGGCCTTGGCAGCATCACCTCATCCCTCACCATCCCCTCATCCCCCTCAGCACCCTCCATCCCCTCAGCAATCACCATCCCCACAGCACCCTCCATCCCCTCAGCACCCTCCGTCCCCTCAGCACTCTTCATCCCTTCAGCACCCTCCGTCCCCTCAGCATTCTCCATCCCTTCAGCACCCTCCATCCCCTCAGCACTCTCCATCCCCTCTGCACCTTTCGTCCCCTCAGCACCCTCCGTCCCCTCAGCACTCTCCATCCCCTCAGCACTCTCCATCCCCTCAGCACTCTCCGTCCCCTCAGCATTCACCATCCCCTCAGCACTCTCCGTCCCCTCAGCATTCACCATCCCCTCAGCACTCTCCGTCCCCTCAGCATTCACCATCCCCTCAGCACTCTCCGTCCCCTCAGCATTCACCATCCCCTCAGCACTCTCCGTCCCCTCAGCATTCACCATCCCCTCAGCACTCTCCGTCCCCTCAGCATTCACCATCCCCTCAGCACTNCAGCCCCCTCCGTCCCCTCAGCACCCTCCATCCCCTCAGCACCCTCCATGCCCTCAGCACCCTCCATCCCCTCAGCATCCTCCGTTCCCTCAGCATCCTCCGTCCGCTCAGCATCCTCCATCCCCTCACCATTCTGTCCCCTCAGCACTCCCCACCGCCTCAGCACTCTCCATGATCCCGGGGTCAGCTCGGATGGTTGGAGCACGTTGACAACGCCAAGATCGTGGGTTTGATCCCCTTATTGGCCATTCACTTTAAGGACTTGGGACTTGATGTGGGTCCCTTCCAATTCAGAATATTCTGTGATCCCCCTCAGCTCTCTCCATCCCCTCAGCTCTCACCATCCCTTCGGCCCCCTCAAAGCCCCTCAGCCCTCACCATCCCCTCGGGGCCCTCAAGTCCCTTCAGTCCCCTCCATCCCCTCAGCCCAGCGCAGCTCCCACCCTCCCTACGCATTTGGCTACGCCGATGGCGCAGTGCCGGCGGGAAGGCCGGGCCGGGCAGGAAGGGGCGGGCACCGTC
>VZTN01012158.1:10280-42966 GCA_013400515.1 Erpornis zantholeuca
TTCCTCACGCTCAGTGCTTTAGTAAATGTCTTCCTAAAGTGTCAAAGCCTAGAGGTAAAGTAACACAGTTCAAGTATGTATTTTTAAGACATTGGTTTGTTTTTAAAATTAATAAATACTTTCTGCAAGCTTAACATGTATTTTTATTATGTGGAGTTGTGATGATAGTAAAGAGTAAACTGTGATCAAGTATTCTTCAGAGTTACAGCTCTGAGTCTGTATTGTATAAAAAGCTCTGCACTCGTTTGCTGGAATGCATTAAGGGTATTTTCATTTTTTATGTGTTGTGAGTGCCTTTGAGCCTTATTCTATCTCAGGGCTGTTCACATGGGTGTCTAATGGTTCACNACAGGTACCCTCTCTGCACTGACTTGTCGTCCCAATTTCCCACAGCTTGGATCAAACACAAGGGCCTTGGCAGGAGCACACTGCGGTAGAAGGCAATGGAACTCTCTGCTGAACTACCTCAAACTACAAACTCAGAAGTACCCAGTGTCAGTTTTAAGGCTAGATTTCTTTTTTGAGCTTAATGGAACCATGATGCGTGTGCCAGGGCACTGTAGGACCTTTAGTGGAGGCTGATGAACTGGGGGGTCCACATCTGCAGACCTGTCACCTTCACAATCACAGCTGATTAGCATTAGTAACCTGTCACAGGTAGGTGTTTTCCAGTCTCCTTGTGTGGCATGCAGTGGGTTTTTATCTGATCTCCCTGCCTAATCATGAGAAAACAGGAAAGAAGATGGCAATTATCCACAGTACTAAGGGAGGCTTGAGTGGGAAGGTGTTGTGCCTTCCCAGTGCCTCAAATGTGAAGAAAAGGTAATGAATCCTTGTTTACTAGGATGAGGCAAAGCTCACAGCTAGCAAAGGTGCCTTGATCTCCAACTTGTGACGGAGGGAAAACAGCTGCTTGGAAATGGGTTTGAAAAGGTGGTGGTGCCTGGTTCAAAATGTCTAGCTTGATGATGTCATATTTTCAGATTTTCAGGAAGTCCGAGTTAAGATATGTAACACTGGAAGATGCTTATTCTGCCTGCATTTAAATCTTTTCCCAAATAGGTCTTCTTGAATGCTCAAGAGTACATGTTGATATACCTGATAGGGGAAAAAGTTCATAGAGCTGGAGAATCACAGATGCTTTACTGCCTTTGGGAATACCCTAAGGATAATTGCATTTAGAGTTAGTATTCATAATATATTTTACTGTCCAGTGAAAAACTCTGCTCCCTGAGGTGTGGATCCACATCTTTCTTCTGGCGAGGCAGAACAACAGGCTAATTCTTTAAAAAGACGGATTGGCAGCAGAAAACTCAGAGGCTTCTTGATTGCATCAGGGAAACTGACACAACCTTAACATATTTGGATTTTATTTTGAGACGGAGGCTTCCGTGCAGCCTGGATTTTTTTGTTGCACTGCTTTTCTTCNCATGATTGGTCCAGCTGTGGTCCACCCTGCAGTATACACACCACAATCAGGGAACTTCTATTTAAAGGATTCTTTGGGGTGCTGCTGTCTCATAAGAACTGTGTATATCAAACAAGGTCCACATTTATTTGATTTATGTGGGGCAATTCACAGGTACCCTCTCTGCACTGACCTGTCGTCGCAATTTCCCACAGCTTGGATCAAACACAAGGGCCTTGGCAGGAGCACACTGCGGTAGAAGGCAATGGAACTCTCTGCTGAACTACCTCAAACTACAAACTCAGAAGTACCCAGTGTCAGTTTTAAGGCTAGATTTCTTTTTTGAGCTTAATGGAACCATGATGCGTGTGCCAGGGCACTGTAGGACCTTTAGTGGAGGCTGATGAACTGGATTTTGTGGGGTGAGACTCTGGCACAGTGTTTCTGTGTCACAGNACAGTGTTTCTGTGGCACAGTACAGAGTGAAGCATGTACACAGATCTTCCCCCAGAAAGAGAAAGAAAACTGTTTGTTTGATGTATGTGGATTCCAAAGTTTCCTGTCACTTTGAGGAATAGACCAGGCAGCTTATTTATCATTAATTCAGAGGTGCCTTCAAGATTGTTTTCTTTCTCCTGCTGGAAGAGTCTAAATAGTGGACAGCATTTTTTAAATTGATTTCAAAAAGAAGGATGAGTAATGCCTAGGAAACAGTATTACATACCTACCTCACTAAGATTGTTTTCATTAAAGTTTCAAGAACTACTTAGAAAATCAAACCCGAATAAAGAAAATTTCTGCAGAATTCAAGAAATGAAAAGTCTTGCTATAATTTCACATCAGATTCTGTCCATGATTAGAGCAACGTTTCCATTAGTATGACACATTGCAGGGGGATGCCCAAGTGTTAGCCATGAAGAGAAGTATTTCCCTGACAGGCAGTTAAACTCTAATGGAATTATCTTCAAGGTCTCAGTGTCCAGGTCAAGAAGTTTAAAAATTTGAAAACCCTCTGAAGTGACATGCTTACCTTCCCACTGTTTCTTCGCTCTTCCCACTGTCCTCCCTTTTTCTCAAAGCAAGGAATATTGCAAGAACATTTTAAAATAGTTTTTCTCCTGACCTTAAGTTCAATACAGTCTCAATTTTAATACATTGCAGAATGCCTGATATTTCTGGATGGGTACAAATTGGAAGAAAAAACCTATTACTAATCTTTAACCAGTGGCTAGCCTAATATTTTGGACATAATTCAGGATAATTGTCAGGACTTTAGGTGTTTTTCTTTGTAGATTACTTTTACAAGAGTGCTGTGGTTACTGGGTGCCTCCATTTCTGAAGAGCACAAGTTCTGACATTCTTTAGAGGCCTGATCTTTAGGGCATAGATGTGCAGTCACTGATGAAGATACAAGCCTTTAAGGGCTGCCAGTTTGGGTGTTAACATGACAGCACTGAAAATCTCTAGTTACATATGAAACCCTAAGCTCATAATTTCAGAAAGAAGTTTGTTTAAAACAAATGGGAGGAGCTATCAGTTGCTGTGTCCTTAAACTGCAATCTGCTTTCCAGACACCCAGTGCTCTTCTCTATCATCAGTTACTGAGTCTGAATGAATTAAAACCATTTCTCATTGATTGTGTGTGATTCGTGAGCAGTACTTTTTATTGGCAACGATTTCTAGTTGTTAATACTTCAATGACATTTCACTTTTATATTGATTTTGGCTTAATTACATTAGGAATTGCTAATATGAAAGAGTGGCAAAAAGCCAACTGGAATAATTTGCAAGAAGAAACCCAACATATTCTCTGTTATGGCAGTTTGCAATACCTGCTTCATACACCTGAAACTTTTGCTTCTGTGTTGCCCCTAGCTGGGGTGTAACACATGTAGCAGAGTCCCTGTAGTACCTGTCCCTCTTCAGTGAACAACCATGTCCAGATATCCAAAGCCTGCAGTAAAAAGTCTTCAGTGTCCAACTGGGCTGATGAAAGCTGTGGCAGAAGCATTTTCACGACATGTTTTTGATAGTGAGGCCAGCTGAAAAAGATAGGCATTATTCCAGTAAATATCATGTCTTTTAATAAATAAATAAATGCCATTAGTAACAAAGTTTTCTGTCCAATTAATATATCACAATTAAACACGGTCCTTGACATCTTTTACAATGTTCTTTCAATTATGTATTTATGAGGAAAATACTCAATTCATGCTGTTTATGGATTGTGCTTTTAATTCTGATTGGATGGTCCCTGATTTAAATGCTGTCCTTTTCCCTTCCTTAGACAAGTATGGTGTCTGTGGAAGGCCTGGCAAAGCTTGTAGATCCTTCTCAACTGACAGACGAATTTGAAGGGTCCTTGGATTACAACCACGATGAATGGATAGAGCTGCGTGTCTCCTTGGAAGAGTTTTTCAACAGTGCCATCCATTTATTATCAAGGCTGGAGGATCTCCAGGAAATGTTGGCTAGGAAGGAGTTTCCAGTTGATGTTGAGGGCTCAAGAAGGCTGATTGATGAGCACACGCAGCTTAAGAAAAAAGTGATTAAAGCTCCTGTGGAAGAACTGGATCGTGAGGGCCAGAGGTTATTACAATGCATAAGATCCAGTGACGGTTTTTCCGGTAGGAACTGCATTCCTGGAAGTGCAGATTTTCAGAGTCTTGTGCCAAAGATCACCAGCCTTTTAGACAAGCTGCATTCTACCCGGCAACACTTGCATCAGATGTGGCATGTCCGCAAGTTGAAACTGGACCAGTGCTTTCAACTCCGGCTTTTTGAGCAAGATGCTGAGAAGGTAGGGAATAATCTGTTCCTTTTTTCATACTTTAAACAACACTCTGTTGTGAGGGAGAGCATTTTTTCTATAAGTGGTAACATGAGGTGTTCATCACAGGTGTAAATCTCATACTCCCAGCAGATACACTTCATGTGACTCATAAACCAAATTCACTAAGTAATTTTTGGATGTAGCAGGCATAATAATATCCAAGAGTGACTTGTCTCTGTCACTTTTGGTGAAAGTTAGTCTGCTTTTGTGTCTCGCAATGAGTATTCTTGGTAGCATAAGAATCTGGCTGTTTTTTCAAACTCCTTTTACTAAGCTTATGACCATATTTATTTATTTGTCAAAGCACTGAAAGAAGAATGATTTTGGGGTTTAATTCACTATGATTATTGTTTGCACTTCTTGGAGTCTATGGGAAATTTCAAGTATAGGTTTCAGGGAATTTACTTTCGAAAATTGTGTAGCCTAGGCTTTCTTAATGCAGAAGTGCTTGGCACCTTGTTAGGTGATTTTGTGAGAAGTCTTCATTGCATATTTAAAATTCCAGGCCACAGAGGTAGGGTATTCTCAGTGGAAGGTACTGAGCTCTCAGACTTGTGTTTATCTAGTCTGTATATCCATCAAAAGTACCAATCTCTGAATCTTCTCTACTTAATGTATTATCCAGTTGTTTCACTAATGTGTCTCTCTGTATGGACCCTGGAGGAGTTGCAGAAGAAAAGCAGACCTCATGTGCAGGGGGATCTCATGAGGATGGGGTTTTTTCAATCAGCTACTAGTTAGTGTTACTTTAAAACACCATGGAGAAACACATTGCTGAAAAAAACATAATCTTGAGTAGTGCAGAACATGACACTTGGCATTGGTTTTCAGTGCATGTTCTAAATATCTCTAAGGATGGTAAAAGCTCCATCATTGTACAATCAATCCTCCTGTTGGGAAAACCTTGAATTCAGATGAGTCCCTCTAAAATAAGAATCACTGCTGCATCACTCAAGGACACATAAGAGCAGAATTTTAATTCCAAATGCTACAATAGTAGCATTTTCCCTATTTCTTGCGTGTCATATGCTATAAGGAGGCCACTCACTTTTGTCCTTCCCAGCAGTGGCTGTACTTCAGTCAGTGCTTCACTTTGGATTTTCAGTTTCTTTGGGATTATTCAGATGACCACTGCTTATTAATTATTGTTTTAAATTTATGATTATTATTCGATAATATTATTAAATTATTAGTATTTTCCTACAATTAATAATTTTATAAGCTGAAAGACTTTCAGATCAAGTCAGTGTTTGAGAAGTCCTTATTGCCAAGCACTGTTCTGTGGCATTGAAGGAAGTCTCCAGGGAGTTTCCTTTCTACCTCCTGCACAGGCATGAAAGGATGGTGTGATATAAGTCTAGACAATGTGACAGCAAAGCTCTTTGCATGTTATTCTGAGGTTGTTGTGTGCAAGATCTACACAAGTCAACAAATCAATGAAACTTCTGAGGTGAAGGAAGGAGTGAGAATGTGATTTCTGCCTTTGTAACACTGGCTGTCTTGAGCACTTCCAGTTTGACAAAACCAGGATTCTGCTCTTCTCAGCTTCTCTTCATCTGCCTCACATTAACTAAACACACAGTCAGCTTGTCTCTGCTTTGGCTCTGCTTGCCTTTTCTTCTACGTTTTTGCAAAGAATATAAAATATTTTCTAGTTTTGTATTCTCAAGCCTATGTATTTAATCTTCTCAGTTTGTGACTCCCTAAAATTCTTCCTGGAAGGGTTGCAGACCCTTTAACGTCACATTTCGCATGTGTAGACTGATGTAAAACATTGATGTGCTTTTACTCTGTAGCTGCCTTTTTCAGATCTCTTTGAAGTAGTCTGACCACCTCAGACTGGAAAGTACTTGTTTCGTAAAACATTCAGAGCTAAATCCAGTCTGAGCACAGTCTCTACTATAGAAATAGCCACCAATGTGTCTGTATATTGAATTTAAAGTTTCCAGGTACTTCCATTTGCTCAGTTGCACTCTACTTAGGTATGGTAGCAGAGCCAGGATACTCTTCATCTCCTGGAGACAGACACAGCTCTTTTCATATAACCTGGATATGTCGTTTAGATCTAGTCAAATGGCAGCTCTAATAGCCTGTGAAAGCTCAAACTCCAACATAAAAATCTGAATATAAACAAGGTTTTAGGGTCTTAAAATATCTCTGTATGTTTGCTGGATGATATTTCAGGAAACCTGTTCTAATAAGGAGAAAATGGACAAGGACTTTCATTTTCTGGACATCTCTGATTTCAAAAATTTCAGGTGTCCTCATTACCTGAAAAGTTCTTAAAAATGGGATATGAAAAACAAAAGGGACACAAGGACTAAAACATACAGTATTTTAAGGAAGGTTAATTTTTGGAATGCTTTGGTATTATAAGACCCCAGATGTTGAAAGCAAATCAATTCACTTTTTTTGCCTCCTAGACATCCCCTCTATTGGAACATTTAGAAATGGCAGTCACAGCCTGGACACACAAAATATTTAAATTACAGACATTATAACTTACAGAAGTCTGTATAGTTAAATGCTGAACAACTCATATTATTGCCAAAATAAATAGAGGGGGTGGCAGTCACAGCCTGGGCTTCTCCCACACAAATCAGTGGGAGAGAGCGGGGCTCTCTGTGGAGAAACTTTGTCCCCAAGTCAAGCCTTTAGGGTTTTATTTTCCTGTACTGGGGCCAAGGGAAAGGAAAAGTGGGACTATCACCTAGGCACAAGCAGTGCAGTGAGATTGAATCTCCAGATGGAGACTGGAAGCTCCTTGAAGCTCAAGTCAGCAGGCAGGTCAGCCATGTGGGGAGCTTTGGCAGAGGGGTGCGAGGAAGTTCACATGCTGTGCAGTGCTGACTGTAATGATCTGCTGATAAATAACACATTTCAGCTGCTGGCGAAGCCCTGACCCTTACTGTTCAACAAATTTATTCCTCACCAACTAATGGAGAAATACGTATGTGCATATATATAATTTTGAAACTAGAACTGAGGCTTCACTGTGTTTTACTGGGTAACAGGGAAAATATTTTTAGTCACCAGTAACATTTAAAAATGTATCCCAGTCTGAACTGAATATTGTTTGAAACAAAAAACCCACGATCAATGTAGATCCAAATATGAGAACTATCTGAGAAACGATAATTGGTTGGTGGAAATCTGGACAGAGAGAAGAATTCAGGCAAGAATCCACATGTTTTGCCCTTGAATAAATACCAAAAAAAGACAAAAAATTATACTTACACTCTGTACTTTCCAGCATTTCTGGAAATCATTTGTAACTGGCACCCAATCTGACTTTTGTAGGAATTTCCACTTCATTCTGTGTTGGTTCCACACCGATTTTACTACCCCAACATGTATGTGAATGAAAAACATCTATCATGATGTAATCAGTGTTGTCTGTGTTAAGTATAAACAATACAGTCACCAGCTGGACCGAGCTGAGGGTCTGCACTGTGAGCTCCACACAGCAGAGCGAGGAGCTGCTCTAACACCGTGGGGGTCAGCCCCAACGGGAGGCAGAGGGGGCTTGGCATGTTCTCTCTGTCCTCACCTCCCCTCCTGCTTCCTGACTTCCTACGCAGTCCACTACACAAAGGCAAACTCCAAAAGATGGGGTTAAAAAATGCCATGAGTGAATTTCATTGGAAGCTTGTGGTGGGAGAAACATTTTATTTGGATCAGGCCAGCTTTGTAGAAAGTCTAGTGGCAAACCACAGGCCACATCTAGTCTTAAAGGAGCAGTGAAGTAGCAGGCTTACAGTCAAAACCATCAGCCCCATATAAACCAAGGCTTCCCTTTGAAAAACACAGCTCTGCCAGTGATTCTCCCTGTGGAGCAGGCAATGGGAAGCTGTGCTGGCTGCTGGAGCTGCCGTGATACTGCTGCTCTGCTGGCAGCTGCAGGGAGAGGGAGTGGGAAGCAGGGATAACTTGCAGCTCCGACTCCACAGCAGCTGTAGCTCCCACTTCCCAGGTGATGTGACCAGCCTGGAACAACAGAAAGATTTCAGTGAGTGCAAGAGTGATTGGAATGTGATTAACAGTCCAAAGTTCATAAATAGGACACAAGTTTGGAGGGGGATATAAGCAAAATGGTTAAGAGGAATAGGGTGCAGTAACAGCTGTGGCAGTTCCCCTGTATCGCACTCCCAGTGCAAGAGACCACGGCACTGAGGAGCAGACACTGCCTTCTTCCCTTCTCACACCCACTTCTGGCCCCTTCCTCAGTCAGGCCTCCCTAAGTAAGGGAACCAATGTTTTATTCTACTGAGTGGGTGCTGTTAAACTCAGCCCCCATGAAGTGAAATAAATAATGTGGCATTTGGTTTCTCAAGGAGGAAAATCACATGTATATCAGCTGTACTAGATTCCTGTCCAGTGTCTGATTCCAATTCCTAGTGAAAGTATTGGGAAGACTTCTATTGATTTTCAGCAGAATCACATTATACCCATTAACTAACAATATACCCATTTGGAAGTGCCCGATGAAATGTAGGATTTCCTGGTTTAGAATGTCACTTAATACCAGGCAGAGTTAGTCTAGAAAAATACAGAGAAACTCTAGCTCAACAGCAAAGTCAGTGGGGGAGAAGAATATCCAAGAATATATAATCCAAGTACTTGAACCATGCACATACTGGTTTTGGAGTACTTGTCCTGCCAAAGGTTCATGTTCCTCAGAAGGAAGGAATGTTCTTCAAGCTACTCTTTTTAGACAAAGATGCAAGATGCCTTTGATGGATAATCGAATGCAACATTTGTGCTGTGGTTTAGGTGGGAAAAGATGGCTTTAAAGAAGAAACATTGCTATCTTCATGTTTGAGAGAAAGGAAACTATCTGTACATTTGTGATTGTATGACACCCACTTTAACTGTTTCGTACATTACTTCTCCTCATACTGCATTTAAAAATTCTGATGCTGTATGTTTTGTAATAAAATGCATTACAAAACTGATGATATGATCCTTCTTGCTAATAGGAGGCAGTTTATTTTATTACAGTCCATTAAGTAGAGCAATTGTAGCTGCTCCTTTAGTCAAGGGAAGCATTTCCTAGAAATGGGTCTTAGCTGACTTTCTGGAAAAACAGCATAAGAAAGATTATGAACCAACTTTGCTTCCTTTTACATTCCACATCACCTCTAAGTTTTCTTCTTTTAGCAGTGTCAAAAGACCCTTGAAGTGATACCTAAAGCAAATTTAGAGTTTTCCTGTTTGCAGCATGTCTTATTAACCATTAAGGACTTGCATACTTTCACCAGGCACAGCACCTGGCACAGGCTCCTCTGTCTGAGATAAAATCCACTTAGTGAAGGACCATTTCCCCTCTCTGATTTCACTGCTGGAAGCACTGGGTTTCTTTGATCTGTGCTATGTGCCATATATACAATTGCCTCTAAGATTTCATGTGAATTATTACCTTAGAAGCTACTGTGAGAGGGATGTGTCCCAGGGAGTGAGAATGGGAAGCCAGCGAGGAGAGTTCTGAGAAGCTGATAGAGGAACCTGTCATATGTGAAATGAATACAAAACAAAGGAGTTCTGGAGAGGTGGTTAATTAGGACTGGGGAGGAGGCAGGAAGCACATTAAGAGGGGACAGAACCACAGTCAAGATTAATAATGAGAGCACATCTGAAGTACATATGCCCCATGTGCTGTTTGACTAAGAAAGGATTTGTAACTGAATGAATGGTATTTAACAGTAATAATCATACAGGCATAATAATCATGGATTAGACATGGATTTTTGTATAGGATTTAGATTCCATTTAAGTTACGTGAACACTGCATTGGTGTGCGGAACTCAGCATGCCCTGGATTTTCTGGCTAAGTACTTATACCATGGATATCACAGCAGCACAGTGAGTGAGCATCTCAATAAGGAGCTTTCCTGGAGATTTTGAACACTGGGGGTGTTGTTAGACCTGAGGTAAGCTCCATAAGACTTCTGCAATAAAAGAGGTCAATAAGCTTTGTCTCTTCTGCAGAGACATTTGACTGAAGGTCTAAATGAGACTCATTTTAAGCATGTTTCTGTCATCCTTAGCCTATTTCAAATGTCTATGCAGAGAAAGGACAGGGCCGTGGGGTACAGATACTGACTGGCAAAGGCCCTGAATTGTCTGTCTGTGTTGGTGAACATGCATGCGTTTGCAGAGAGCTTTATAAGACAAGTGACCAAGAATTTACTGCTGAGCATAAATGAAATCTCTTACCCGTAATTCCAGAAAAAGATTTCTCAGAGGACCAAGTTGGTGGTGGTACCTACCACTCTCAGCCCAAAACAACTGCTTCTTTCTTCAGGTGAAAGACTAGTTTTAGCTGTATCCCTGATTTTGTTACATTTTGCTGCTCGAGGTCTCCCTGATTTGTCTGCTTGAAAGACAGAGGCCTGGTCTGGTAGAGCAGAAAGAGTCTCAGCTGCTACTGAAACCAGTGAAGGACTCAAGGTCTCTATCAGAGCTCCCAGTGACAGCACAGGGTGAGCTGGAGCAGTGTGGCATTCCCTGGTACCAGCTACTGGCTCTGGCCCTGCTGATGGCAGGGTCAGCCATGGCTACCCACTTAAGGTAATAAGACTGTGTCTCCATCTGTCCATGCTGCTGTCCCCATCCCAGGATTCCAGTTCTCTTAGTTCACACTTGCAATGTTATGGGCAGCCTGATTTGCTGGGGCTTGCAATAGTCCTAATAGAAGAATAACAAGCTTTGAAACCAATTCCTGACACAATTGGTTCTTATTTTTATTGTATGGAATAAATATACAGGTCCTACATTTATGGCTCTGTAACAGACATTGCTCAAGAGTCTTTGACTTTAGTCAAAGCATTTTAAGTTGCCTTAACATCTTTGTCTTTTTTCATGCAATGGACTCTAGAACAGAGCACATAGTGTCTGTTCTCTCCTGAAACCTTGTTTCCAAATATGACATCTTCTGTCCCATGCTGCCAATGAAAAATGCTTTATTTTATAATCTGAAGTTTCCCTTAGCATATGGTGCCTTTTTTTGCTATAGAGAGTCTCACTAGACAACTGTTCATAAAATCAGGCTCAGGATGCCAGTGTTGGGAAGGAAAGACAGCTACCAGCCTAAATAATCTGCCATGTGAATAGAAAGTCATCATCTCTTCCCATGCTTTGTACTTAAGCCCACTCTGAAACTGAAACAACAGAGGGCAGGCCCCATGTTCAACATGAAGTGTTTGCTCTGACACAGAATTTCTAATACTGGGCAAAACACAAAAAATAAGTGCAGCTAGGTCACTAAATTGTTTAATTGGCAGGCACCATCTTACAGTATCAGATTATAAAATGTTGAAAATGTGATTATATAAGCGATATGGAAAGGAGGCTTAAATTGAGATTGAGTTGGGTGCATAGACAATAAATTGTTGAGTGCATGTTTGTACGACATCTAGCACAGTGAGGTTCTGAATCTGACTGGGATATTGGTTGTTTCCAACAAAGAAATGTGGATATTCAGTTGAACATGGCCCTTGGAGATGTAAGGGTGTGACAACATTCCTATGAAATACATATGTATATCCACCCAGGAGTTGGGTTGGTTTGGCATATACTGGAAATACTCTGCTTCACTTAAGCTGTTTTCAGCAGCAGCTCTTCTGATAGCATCAATCAAGGACAGAAAAAGGATCAACATGGGAAGTTCATATCAAAGGGGGAAACTGTACATCTGTTCTTAAAAAATTGTGTATTTCCCCAGATGAACCTATGCCAGCTCTAATCACTTTTATTTAATTACTTCACACTTCCTAGAACAAAGGAGGCTCTAATAAACAGGTGAGAATTAAAAGCATGTAGCAATAACTCTATTGTAGCAGGTTTTAATTAATTTTCAGTGTTTATTCAAATGTGTTCTTTATCATGTTTTTGTAGCA
The DNA here is from genome assembly GCA_013400515.1 of Erpornis zantholeuca. NCBI lineage: Eukaryota > Metazoa > Chordata > Aves > Passeriformes > Timaliidae > Erpornis > Erpornis zantholeuca. The sequence continues at coordinate 22,420 of VZTN01012158.1, forward strand.
TTTTAAAATAATTGAATTTTTGCTACTAAGTACTGCTTCTGCTTTGTTTTGAAGCACACCAGTACTCACTGTCATAGGTAAGCCATTATGAGGTGTTCTGATGCAGCTGAATAAACAGTATGATATTCTGAATGCCTCTTTACTGATTTTTTTTGGAAGCACAGTGGTGGCATAATCGGATTATGGATTTCCCAAATTACTGGGTTTACCTGGTCTCTGATTTTTTTTTTTAAACAAACCAAATAACTAAGTTTTCCTAGAAGCAGAAAAAACATTATAACAAGGGGTGGTTGTGCACAGAGCATGTGTTGACAGTTCCTTGTGAGCGTAGATGTCATGTGCTAAAGAGATTTCATAGTGGGATCAGCACCTTCCATTTTGGAAGGCTCTGAGAGTGACAGCTAAACTGTGTCAGATCTGCCATTTCCCTCACCTGGTCATGGACACAAAAGAATCATTGGGGAACTGTGGGGGCAAATCTTCTTCATCTAATATATATAGCATCTATAACAATAAATTCATAGCAAACCCCTTCATCTTTAAGAGGGGGATGAATCCTGCACAGCCTGCATCTCTCAGTTCAGGAACCTGCGTGCTGGCACTTGCAGCCCTTGCAGGCTGCAGCTCTGAATTAAAGATGCAGCGAGCTGACATCTGCTCGCTTTAATCGGAAGTTGCCTTCTGACAGGTTGCTAATGCCATCCACAATTTGTTGTCCCCAATCTAAAGTGAAGAGTTGTCGGAGCGGGAAGTAATCGTGGTGGGCTCTGTGGGAAGCGTTCATTACTTTGGCCACTGCTGGTCACACTTGATAAGATCCAGTTCTCAGCACCTGTAGGAAAAAAAAAACCAACAGATTTTTGCAGGATCAGGAGATCATTACAGAAGTTTTTAACATTCCTCAAAGCACAAACAGAGCTCATTTCTGCTAATTGGACTGTAAAAGAAAAAAGTCTTCATTATTAGTGATGTTCCAAAGGAGCTTGCAGCTTTTGCACCATGTCAAGCTTGTATCCTGCTACTTTCCTATTTATCAGTCAAGACCAGGGGGGATCTTCCCTTGTGTGCCAATGATGCCATGATGATTTTTTGCCTTTCCTTTTATACCCCTTTTATATACCCTTTTATATAGTTTTCATGTATTCTTAGTGCTTTCAGCCCACGTACTTGTAATTATTCAAGTCTGATAACTTAGCTGAGACCCACTATATCGTTAGGCCAGGAGACCAAACGTCCTGGAAGCCTCGCAGTCAGGGGCCAGAAAGCCCCAGACACCAAGGTTCTTTCTAGAACACATTCTGTAAACTAAGATAGGCCCATCCAGGGGGGAGATTCCTCAGGATGGGGAATTCATTCAAGCCTCTCATTGGGAAATCTTTGATAGATATGCTAATTTGCAAGGCCTGTAAATTGTATGCACGATGTATCATGTGTGTGCATTTATCAGGGTGCATTTATCGGGGTGCATTTTGGCACATTCCACCCAGACGAAGTGGTTCATCTAAGGATCCTGAATAAATACCGAGGTAAAAACCCCCTTTCCCCTTAGCCATGTCTGACTTTTAATTTTAAGACCAGGGAAAGGTTTTTTTTTTATTGTGAATGTTTGCTTTTCTGCCTCTCCATCCATCACTAGAAAGCTTGGGGACAAAGCTAATAACTACAGGACAAATTCACAAGTACACACCAACTGCTTTGTGCTGCTCCTACTACTGAAAGCAGCTACCAACCCCATTTGCTATCTGGTTTGAGGAAGTGTGGGATTGCCTTGCCTGCTGAGCAGAGCAATTTAGGGATTGGAGTAAATATATATATATATCAGAAATTCTCTTCCTTGTGGCTGTTATTCTAGCGGTGAATGTCACCTTCCATTGCTGTAACCACCACTTCTTTCTCTGTGGCAAAGGGGGCAGGACCCTTTTGTAGCCTCCCATTGACACTTCTGTTTCTCCTGCAACATGTCTGCTGCTGGTACAACAGCCCTGAGGGTACAAACTTCCTCCCTTAACACATCCATGACCTGAGTTTAGACTCCAGAAGCAAAGAACCCAAGAATCTTCTGAAGGCATTTCCACTAATTTTTCAGATGTGGACAGCTGTCCATCAGGAAGGGACATCATCTCCCAGACACTGATTTCTGTTGAGCTGGATTTGCTTCGGAGTAGAAAAATGAAGTACAAAGGACACAAAGTTCAAAGCTAACAATTGGGAATTAAAAACCACAGGGGTTAACTGCCTTGCCTCCTGTTGCACAGGAAGCCTGTCCTGCAGTGGGAGTCCCGATCTGATGTGTAAAATAAATATCTCAGTGCTTTCCTTCTTTCTTTATTAATTCATTCTGCCCTGTGCTGCCAGATCCGGTGGTTTTTTTTTTTTTTTCTTTTACTGGCAGCTGAATATGTTGCCTCTACAGCACTTGGAATTGAACCTGATCTTTTTGCTGGGAATGTAAAAACACTAACAATGCCTCACTCTGCTGCTGCCGCTCGGGATGAGGAAGAGCTGCACATTTCCTTCATGCTGAGTGTGCCCTATAGCACAGTTCCAGCATCCGTGGCCGCTCTCTGTCCCATTAACTCTGGAGCGTCCAGCACACCCGTGATCTCTGGGTGCAAGAGGGCAGAGCACTGCCCGAGCCATGGCGCAGTTCCTGCTCTGTTCCCAGGCTCTGGCAGCAGCCACCTCGCTGCCCGTCCACCTCTGAGTGTAAGGAAGCGGCTCGGAGCCGCTGCTGCTGGAACTGGAACATGGTGTGCTCTGCTATTTGTAGCTTCCTGCTGCCGACACTGGATACGCAGTTACTATTCCTCTTGCTTCCTCCATGAACGTTAGAATGGGTCCAAAAATAATTGAAAGCAGTATGTTCTGGTGGAATATTTTTGCATTTGCAGAAATTTCCTCTTTCTTTCTCTTGCCAATTTTGATAGGGAGCGTTTTGAGGCTGTTTTGGCATCTCCAACTTGGCACCACTGAGAGGCACAGGAATGCTCCCCTGATCTGTATGGCACAAAAAGGAGTTTTGGCACCTGAATACAGACTTAAAACTAATTTTTAAGGATGATTATAGCATGTTTTAACCACAAAATTCTGCTTTAGCTAATGAAGACAAGAAGACCCAAATGCTCTAAAGGGCAACAAAGCCCACACATCTAGAAAAAGAGAAGAAAGCTGCTTTTTTAAAAATTTATTGCTTTGATCCTCAAAAAGGTTAGGTGATAAGAGACTAGCTGTCAGGAAATAATGTAATTAAACTATACAGAAGGCTCACAGACTTATTGTGCAGCATCTTTCAGATGCAGCCATGTGATTATTTATAAATTAATATCTTCCTGGCCTGGCTGAAGTGCTTTCAGTGGCCCACAGTTGGCAGAATGTGGGGTCTTAAAAGTGTGTCTTAAACTGCCCTTTGTATCTATTTATAGGGAACAAATAAAGGTGGGTGTACAGCTGAGAGGTTGCCTTCTCCGGAGCTGGTGACAGTTGAAGAGGAAAAGCCAGGAGCATGGTCTGTGGATAGCTTCCAGCAGTATCAGTGTCATTTTAAACCAGTTTGCTCTGACTTTCCTTCTCACAAATTGTGCACCTTATAGAGAAACGAATTCAGAAATATTTTCTTGAACCCTCATGTCTTGCAAGACCCCTCTGTATTATTTGGCACCAGTCCTGGATGCCTCATGTCCTGCACGGGTGCTGAAGAGATGTCACAGACAAAACAGTTTTGAGTTGAGGAATTTTGCTCTGTTTAAAGCTTATGAACACAAACTTCTGATCTTGATTTGGGTGCTGAAAGGAAAAAGCAGGACACACTGCCATAAACACCTACTTTTTGCTGGCTTGAATTTCCCCCATTTTTGTCTTGGTTTTTACCCAGTCCATCAATTTTTTTTTTGGTGGGCTGTTAGGCAGCAGGTCATGAGAGGGATAATACTCACATAAGTTTGTTTTTGCTGCTGTTGCAGCTGTTCTCTGATTCTTAATTTTTTTCTGCTGTTGTTCCTTAGATTTCCTGCCCTGATATGGACACTCATCTCTCTGGTGTGACCCCTCAGTGTGTCTCCAGGCCTCAGCAACCCTCATTTTCTTTCTCTAACAGCTTGTATCCAGGTGTTCTCTGGCTGATAAATGTTCTGGCACTACGGTCAGGCTCTGGCCTGTGGTGGTTCTGTCTGATGGGGCCTCCTCTGGTGCCAGAGGCAGTAGGAAGTGGCTGGTGGTAGCTCAGGACCCCGTGAAGGCACCTGGTGAGATCCAGGGGCACTCCCAAGGGGGCAGTGAGATCCAGTGCCAGCTGCAGAGCCACTTGTGCCACCTCACCAGCTGCAGATGCTGTCTGCCCTCCCAGCTCCACAGGTTTGCCAGAGCAAGGGGAAACATTGAACTGATTGATTTATGGGGTGGGGTAAGGAGAGCTGGGCACCCCAAAGTCCAGTGGAAAGCTGACATCCTTGGCTTTTCATCAGAGATTCCAGCACCAGACATGAAGCAACATGACATGTCAGGAGTTTAAAGCTATAATTATACCACCCCTGCATCTCTGGGCCTCAGACACACGTGGGTTTGGTAGGGGAAATGCCACAATTCTGGTATAAACCAGCAAACATCTGTTTTGCTGTTTTGTTCTTAGTGGTAGCTATTTGGAGTCACAGGAATGTCACACATTCAGCTCAGAATAGAACCAGGGTCTGTAACAAAGTCACCAAACTACTACAGCATTTTCAACTGAATGAAAATTTCTTCTGAAAACTAAGAGGAAGATCCCTCTTCTGAGGAGGGGAAACTTTCATAACCTACACTCTGTTTTCCATTCACATGGCTGTTGTGTATTTATATTTTTTTAGTATTAAATTTCCTATCCAATTAATGAATTAATTTCCATTTAGACAGCAAGCAGTTCTCTGTAGATGATCCATGCCCATTGAAGGCCATTTCCATTTTAAGGAACAAAAAATCCTTCCCAGGAATACCTGAGTGTTTGATGTTACTAAGTGTGGTGGAAAGGTGCAATATTTCAAAAAGCAAGCAAACAATGCAGATGTATGAAATACTCCCAGATGTCATTAGTCATATTTTGGTGTTCAGGATCTGTAATTTTCTCCCACCTTCAACAACAAAATTCTTACTTCTGTATTCAACATTGTAGGAATCGCATGCCTTACTTTTTGCATGGCTGTGGCTTGACATGTGTCAGGAAAAAATACACAGATCTCTTACTCTGGCATTTAGTAGGAACATTCAGTGTGAGTATGTTGGAAATGGTGCTCTGCTATAAATACAAAGCTATTTGTCGCGTCACACATCTTGCTAATTTTCTAGTGGGTTGACAGTTGGGCCCATTGTCTGGAATAATTTAATGTGCTGTAGCCTTACTTACTGTACTCTATGAATCATATACAGAGATATTCATAATGGAAAAACTGTGTTCATGCAGCATTGAGGTTTACACAAATACAGCTGTGGGTCTGAGTCTTCGGCTGGTGTAAATTGGCTTCGTTGGAACGACACCAATTTATCCTGGCCGTGGACTGTGCTGAACACATGTGAAAGGGAAAGACCTGGCAGAAGTATTGGCTTGTCCATCACCATCTGTAAACACGAGACAAACACAAAAACAAACACAGCGTGGTATTTAGGCCCTGGCTTAGGAAAGCACTGAGATGTATGCAGAGTTCTATTTTAAAGCTACAAGTGCTTTGATTTAATTAAGGCTGTATTCATAGAGTGGCAACAGGAATTACAGCAGATTGGAATTTTTTTTGTTGTCGACACAGTTTTCATAAAATTTGTTGAATCATCAAAAAATGTTAAATGTACTATCAAATTTTTCTTTAAGTCCTAAATTTGTTCTGGAGCCAGTACCCTCCTGCCCAAGAATAGCCATTTTTCTGGTGACTGTGCAGGTACTCAGCCCACTGTCAGGGCCCTGTGGGCACTGGTGGACATTAATGACCAACCTAATTGCCAGCTTTGCCACAGCCCTGCTCAGCCTGGCCACAGGCCCTGCTGAGCCAGACACTGATCCATCAGCTCATTTTGTGGCATGACCTGGGACATGCCTCACAGCTGTAGATCTGTGCTGTGGTGATGGGGCTGCATCTGAGCCTGGGCCTGATCTTGACCTGCTGCTTGACTTCACAGCTTAAGCTTGGAGTTGTCACCAGGACTTGTTCAATGACCTCTTGTTTAAATCTGGTTGCTGTCGGGTTTAAACCTCAGGGACTCTGGGACAGGCTGTGGTTAATGAGGTCCCTGCTCTACCTGTTGGGTCTTAGTTTCTGGCTCCTTATCCTGTAGGGAGCAGCTAGCCTGGACAGCCTGCATCAGTCCTCTCTTCTGCTGAATTTAGCCCAGGGGCTTGACTGGAGGGAGTTTTCTGTATTCCAGGTAGAAGTGTCTGATTCTTTAGACTGTTGACTTTTCTCATGTGCTCCTCCACTTCTGTTGGCTGTTCCCAGATTTTTAGGTGACCTAGACATATGGCTGGTTCCAATTAAATTGTAGTTTTGATTCTAGTCTGGAGACATTAGGGGAGTTTCTTGATCATCTCTTATAAATTTAGCTCACATGCAATCTTTCCTGGATCATGCCCTTACATGTCAGTGTAGACTGTGTGTGTACCACAAATCTGTTGCACAGTATTCTTTTTTGTTCAAATACTGGCTAAATTCAATTGCAAAAGATGTGAGAAATATGCCTTGATTTTTGTTTAATTGAGTTGTTGTGAATACTTGAACTCCCTTAATGAGATAGGAATAGACCTTGTAGCTGGAAACTTTGTAAACCTCAAGAGAGGCACTCTGGCACTTTCTGTTCTCTGTGTGTTATTATTTTGTTTATATTGCGGAAACATATAAAAATGAACTTGCTTAGCTGTAGATGCTCTCAGAGTGGAACTTTCCACTTTCCGTTGTAGATGATTCAGTTTGAACACTGGCTTGACATTTTTGAAAATACAAAATGCACATGGACTCCTAAATGGACCTCTCTTTAATAAGCAATGTATGCTTACATCCAGCATTTTCCAACCTGTGAATGAGTTCCTTAGTAATTGATAAAGGTATTTGATAAAAGAGACATATTGTTTGAAGACCTTAAGTGGCTACAGTGCTTGCCTTGAAAAAATTTATGGGGTCCACAGATTGGAAGAGATTGGAAAGCACTGATCTAATCGGGATTTCATCTGGAATATCATTAGTGATCTACCCTCTCCTCAACTACAGGCAAGAAATTCTTTTAGATTAACATTTTTTGTCTCTTTGTTAGCAGCATAGGGAGGCATAGTGAGAGAATGCATTTATGACTACCTGGATTTCAAAGCCCTGCCTCATATTTTCCTAAGTGCTCTTCAACTTGCTCGTATTCAGAACATCACCCAAGTTATGCTTGTCAGAGCAAATCACATAAACACTACTGGTTTTTGTCAGTATTTATGCAGGGAAATACCAAGAGAAGAGATAGTGAGGCAAAGCAGAAGGTACTGACGTTGATCCAGCAGCTGCTGCTCTCCTATTTTTGTATCTCCTTTTCTAGAGCTGATGCCAGAAGCACTGCACAAGTTATCCTAAATGATGTCAGATGGAGTATTAAAAAAAAAAAAAAAATAAAAAAAATAACCTTTCACAAAGTCCTGTTAGGATCTTAGCTGGGATTTAAAGATATCCATGGAGTAAAACAAGGGCAGAGAAAGGCTGTGTACCTTAAGAAGCTTTAAAAGAGCTGGGCTCTGTTAAAACAAACAGCAGGAGAGACAATGAGACCACCTGGTCCACACTGGAAAAGGTTAAACACCTGGTTAAACACTTTTTAACTTACAGGGAGACGTTGACCTAAGAGAAAATGTGCATAAACTGGATGTGAGCCTTGTGTAGATCAGAGAGTATATGAAGAGCTCAGTAACAGGAGCAGAAAGCTTTTGGAACTGCTTCTCATAGGAGGAGCTGAGCTGTAGCACTTCACCAGTTTTCAGGTGGAGGTTCATCTCTTTATTAAAGGAAATTGTATCCAGTGGTTAGCTGCCGAAACAGTGACTGGACTTGACCTGAATGTCCCTTTGGAACCGTTTTCCTTATATGTATCTTATATTGTTCCTCAGGATGGTGTGGCTATAATGGTTATCATTCTGCCTTTAATTAACCGTGTGAGTTTGATATTTATGGCTCAGAACCTTAAGAGAAGATGATTTGCTACAAGCCAGTTCCTAATTAATTCCAGCCCTTGTATAGTGTTTGATAGATTTTGGATTTATTATATCCAGCAAATATAAACAATTTCATTAATGAATATATTCAGTTCACTGGCTGCCAAGGTTGTGAGGGCTGTAATCCTCCCATCAATGCCACTTGGCATAGAGTGTGCTGCCAGCTATGTGCTGGGCACATCATCCTCTGGTGCTCTGCACGGCTGTGTTCAGAATCCAGTGGTAATTCTCCTTGGTGAGCACTGACAAAAGCCAGAGAGCAGAGGTTTTTATCTGAAATGATGTTATAAATCTCATTTTAGTTGATGTAGAGCTGGACTGTGCACAGCCTGCATACAGACTGTTCCATATCCGTGTGTTTCTTGTCTGTTCTCAAACAGCTGTTCTCGCCCTGTGTTCACTGGCCTGCCAGATGTTACAAATCCAGGGAAAATATGGAGTCAAATTCTTCCTCTGTAGGACTTATTCATGACCAGCTTGAGACCTGCTGTTTGGTCTAACACTTAACCTGGATTTTCTAGTAACTCATCAACTATGATGACAAAATACGAGGTTAAGGACTCATTGTTGCCAGCAGGACTGATGCTGGAGATGTGATCTGATACCCTAATCTCAAGTGAAGTTGCCTCAAGACCACATCTATAATAATTACTGTTGCATATATGATCACTAGTGACAGTGAGGCTAGATGCTTCAGCAATGCATGGGGAAGAGATCCTTTGGATCATTCTTAGCTCTCCTGACTCTCTTATAAAAGACTAATTTCCGTAATTAAATGTAGCATTTAACATAGTTCAGCATATGCATTCAATTTCCTTTATGTATTGTTGTAAACAGGAGTACAAGAGATAATCACATTGAAAGTTTATCTTCTTTTTTAAGTGTGCTTAACCCCGTCCCCCTGCTCCTCAGTCACTGGAAAACTCCTAAGTACTTAACTGGTCTCCAGATTATCTACAGCAATGTGGAGAAGTGCCAGTCTGGGAGACATTGAGGACAGTTGGTTCACGTGTTTTAAGTGATGTAATGTCCAATCTTAGTTACACTGTGCTGCTGTTTAGTGTGAATTCATGACTGCAGGAGTGATTAGAAGGCTTGAGAGCAGAATTATTTCACTGGCAGTCAGCATGACTCCAACTAAGAAGCAAGTCACAGGAATAATTAAAGATCCATTAATTTTATGATAATCACTAGACTAGCTTTGTTAAGACAGTCTTTTTCATGGATGGGATGAGATCAATTGATACAGTGCTGTATAGCCATGTTAGAGTGACGTTTGCTCAGAAAACTTTTGCTGAGACACTATCTGGCTTAAACTGATCTCACAGGGCACATTCTCCACACTTTGATATTTATTGTATTAAAAACTCATTCCTTTGACAGGGAAACTGACTTGTGAAAGGATCTTGAACATTTTTCCAGGAGCCCACGTTAGCTCCTTGAAACTGGGGCAGTCCTTGCAGGGTTGAGAGAAATAGCAATTGTTGGGTCATTGCCATGTTCACATCCGTAATGGTGCATTTTAATTAAGCAAACGAGGAGCACACTTGCTTCAGGAACACAGAAGCATCAGAGTTTCTCATGTGGAAGACGAGTTTCACTCGAAAGCTTTCAGGAAATATTGCTGGTAATATGGGCCAGGCCAGACAATGTGGACAGACCTTCCTGTCAAAACCTCCTGGACATGCATTGCAGGCTCTCACAGCACCATCACAACTCACCTGTCATCTAGTATTTTCAGAGCCTCAACTTGGAGTCATATTATTATGAGAAGATTGTTTAAGACCATTTTAGAGTTTTTGGTCAAAGAAAAAAGTTTGAAAACACAATCCATTTTATCTCAAAAGTAAATAAGGCCCCATTTTTAGGTATTTCTTTATTTAAATTCCATCATTGTTAAGGAAATCTTGTGACCTGTGGTACTGTGTAATACTTATGATTTCCATGCATCCTTGATTAGGAGGATGAAAATAAAAAGTATTCCATGGTACCAGACCGGTGCAATCAAGAAATTCCAGTTCTCCATTCTGGGTACTTGGGAAAATGTATACAGTTAAGTAAGCATGAAGCAGAAATCCTTGAGAAGTTTCTGAAGAATCAGCCCTGGGATCAAAATCAGTGTGGACAAATCCAAGCTGTCCTGTGCCAGGCTGTGCTGTTTGGAGGGCCAGGTTGGTATTTTCACCCTGCACAGGACTGTGCCATGCAGAGGCTCCAGTTCATCTGGAGCTTGTTTGGGTATCTCAGACACACTAACCATTGCTTAAGGTCAGCGTGTCTGCAGTTTGCAAAGCCCTGGTTGCTGGGTAAAGCAAGAGTGAATGTAAATACTGCTTAGTATTCATCAAAACTCGAGAGCAACAGAAGTTTTTACAGAGCAAAGGCATCATTAACCCAACCTTAACCCATAGTGAGTCTGCACCTTTTTTACTCTCCTCTGGTCCCTGTGCATTTTGCTTGATTTTCTCCTGGCTCCAAACCACATGAAACTCAAAACTCTTCATTCTCTGGGCTTTTGTGTGAGATGTGAGAGTCAGGATGAGACTCCAGATCATACTGGTAGGGGATAATTTCCTACTGGAAAATAGGCATGCTGAAGCCAAAGTAGTTATCATAGAAAGATTCAAAGTCTAAACTGAAAGTGAGTTTCTTTCAAAATGTGCCATTATCTATGGATAGAAACAAAAAACATATGTGTTTTGGAAGGTGCTGCCTATCTCATCATTGAGGTCTATTGCTCAGTGTTGCTCAAAATTCTTGAAGTACATCCTTTAAATTGTTGTTGTGTATTTCACTGATTTAACAAGACAAAAAGAGGCTGATAATCTCTTACACTTCCTTTCTTTTTCTCGATAGTTTATTATTTTATATTAAAAGGGAGAAGCATGGTTTAACTTAAACTAGATTCTCATCCAGCGATATGTGTGTAGATTAGATGAAGGAAATGCTCCCTATCCGCAGAACAATAGATTACTTGTTTAAATTACTTGTCTTAAAAAGATCCCGATCCGGCTTTGCTGAGCATAAAATATTAAATATACTGTTTATTTTTAGTGGATTGCTGCCAATTTTCTTCTCTCTGACTGTCTTCAGATTGTTTAAAACATTAAAAAAAATGTTCTCATTAAACATATATCTACTTACAAGAAATCTCTGTTGGTCTTTCTGCAGAGACATAAAATCTTGTTGTTGGGACATGAACTTTGCTGTTATGGAATTTTCCTTTTTTTATTACCTTTGTGTTTTTCCTCTTCTCTCTCTTTTTTTTTTCTTTAAGCTCACACGTATGGCAAATTATGTTGTGCTCATGTTACCTATTAAATCTTCATAAAGGGAGAAAAAGGAATCCAAGGAGAAAGGTTTAGATGTCTCTTCAGGTGTAGTAGGTTGTTTAATTCTGTTTAATTGGCAGTAATGTTTGAAAACTCCGACCTCATCCTTGCAAAAATTTTGTTACTTATATTTCCTGAAAAATAGTGATAGGCCTGGTCAGCTCCAGTGGTAGAAATGAGAAAATAGCTGTGTCATTGATAATACTTTGGACTTGCATCTTTGTAACTTGAGCCATATTTATCAACATCAAATACAAAGCTGGTATAGACTCTATATTTGGAAGTATATTTCCATAAGTAAAAGATTAAGAAGCCAGGCATATGTGACAGATTTTTGGGACCAGGCCAGGGTAGTGTGTAGTGTGTAGTGTCACTTGGAATGTTTATTTGTCTTTTGTCGAAAGGGATATTCAATGCTATTTTTGCAAATCCCCTCCATAGAGCAGAGCACTCCCATGCTGGATCAAGTGCTCAGCATGAGATGTTGTTTTTCCTGCGGGAATGTTAGGTGACCCATGCAGGGCCTTTTCTCTCCTCTCAGGAGCACCATCTCCACAGGGAATGGGGAAGTGACCCTGAGCAACCACAGCAACATACAGAGCAGTGGGCTCTGGTTGTTCTTCAGCTGTCACAGGTCAAAAATTGTTATGCAGTGCTAAAGAACAAACCAGCTTTTTACTGGAGACCACGTAAATGTTATAACAAAGATCCCGACTGATCTTTTGACACTAAGGTGGTTACTTAGAAGCTGCATCACTGCCTTTTTACCTTAAAACACTTTCTCTAGCACCAGGGACTCTACTGACCTGACCTCTGCTACCTCTATAATTAGTTTTTCTTTTCTTATAATTAATTAATGAGTTGGGGTGTGTGTGTATGTTGTTGTTATTATTATTATTATTATTATGGAGTCCTTATTATTGGGCAGTTCCCCAGCTTACTGGGATGGCGATAAGGGAACATGGTTTTAAAACACTTAAAAAAAATGTTTGCAGAAAAGAAGAAATCTGAGATTGCAATTGCCTGCAGAGCTGTAGTCAGGAGTAAAGGATGAAAGGTTCTCCCTTTGAATGCATTTAGTCTCTAGCACACAGAACAAGCTAAAACATAAATGCACTATCTCTTAGCTGACTTGTGACAGCTTATAATGAATGAACATGCTGCATATTGAAATGTCACACTGATGTGCTTCTGAATAAGGAATGAGTTTCATCAGCTTTATTCAATATATTTCTATCTCTCTCTGAGTACTGAACAATCAATTTTGCTTGGGAATACATTTGGAAGTGGAAGAAGTTGAAATGTGTGCTCTATACTTATTAATATTTTTTTTTATTTTTTTCTCTTCATTCCCAAAAATAATAAGCAGAAGATAGCCTGGGTTCTGGGTTTGAACTTGGAAAGATCTAGGAAATAAAAGTCAAAGGAAAGAAAGTCAACTGGCTATTTGAATATAATGCTTGGAAACTTTATATATAGATAAAAAAGAAAGGGGTTTGAGAAAATTGCATCACAGTATTTATGGAAATCTTTGGTCTATTCGTGGATTAAAAGTACTTTATAGACTGCTAGATCTTTGGTCAATGAAACAATCCCTGATTATGCTTCCCTCTACTGACATTTTTCCCTATATGAAATTCCCATTACTTGTAGGAAGAGACTATGGGATCAAGCTTACTGAGGAATATGTATTATTATTTTTCCTGACCTATCATTCTGTTAATAGTGAAATTTGGAGATAACTGCAATGCTTCCATTGCTCAACAGCAGTTAATTTTAATGAGGATCATAGGTGAGGTGATTTTGTCTATGTTGCACACACATCTATCTCAGAAGAGGATTTTTATATTTTGCACTGTCTCTTACTGTTTCCCTCCTTGTCTAACTCTATTTTTTTCCCCTCTCACTTGTGTGAACCCTTCTAGATGTTCGACTGGATCAGCCACAACAAAGAGTTGTTCCTGCAGAGTCACACGGAGATCGGAGTGAGTTACCAACACGCCCTGGACCTGCAGACACAGCACAACCACTTTGCCATGAATTCCATGGTGAGTTGAGGCACACTGTGACCAGTGCAGGAGTGAGGAGAGGCCAGCACAGGAGGCCATCTCCAGTGCTCAGGGCACTAGGGACCTGTGAGAGGTGGGGTAAGGAAGGTCAGGCTGGAGTGGCTGCAGCAGGCTGTTACTCTGTCCACCCAGACACTGATCTGTGATTACTTCCTTGACTTAAGAACAGCACAGTCCTGTGGAGTTTGTTTACATTTTGGAGAGAAAATACAATGTTTTTGAACCTTTTGACATTTCTTTGACTGGGAATAAATGAGAGCTGTAGGTGGCACCTTAATAATTTATGCTTCTACCTCCACACCCTGCTAAGGTACTTTTCAAAACCTTGAAAACTAATCAAGCTGTCAGTTGTGGCCACAGTGGGATTTTGCCTTTTTCAATTGTTAATCGGTCAGAACTTTTGAATGCAAATCAATTTACCTTCATTTTTTAAAAAGAAAAATCATCATTATACCTTTATAAGTGCTTTGCTCATTTTCTTATTCTTTCCAGACATAAGGTATTTGTTCTGGAAACTGCCCTGCTTTCAGCACTCAGAAATGAGGACAGGGTGCATTGATGTTTTGATCATTGCAGTGGGATAGAAAAATCCATGTATACCCCCTGGGGCAACTGCACAGTGCAGAGATGAGCCCTCTGAACACTCTCTGCCAACTACAGCAAAGCTTGCCCCGAGTAAATCACTCCTGCAGGTGAAGCTCCTCCTGCTGTGCCGGGTCAGGCTGCAGCTGCATGGGGGCTGACACCTCAGAGGTGGTTGGAGTTGATGGTGTAAGTCACTGGAGAGCCACACCTGCTCTGCTGCCCAAGGACAAGGTGCTGGAGAGCAGCTGTCTGAGATGGGAAAAAGAGATCCTGACTACCCGAGGAAGTTAAAGACCCCACGCTGCTTTCATAAAGTTACAGGCATTAACCCTGGGATTCTGGCCAAATTCCAGGTTAGGTAATTAAATTCTCTGACCTGAATTTCACAGGCCATTTCCACCTAGCTAGCTATTCCCCACTTAAAGCACTGTGCCTCACTAGGGCATTGCATAGCAGTGGGAGATGAGAAATGTTTATAATGCTTATTAATGTGTTTATTGTGATTATATCTGAACAGGGCACTGGAAACCAGGCTCTAGGCACCTGATTGTTAAACTTGCCATCACAGTGCCATCTAGCAAAATCCAGGATAACACTGCCTCCATATAACACTGCTGCTCTCAGAGTCCCAACAAGTAAACATGTCCTGGAGCTTAGTGCATTAAAATTCATTTGACTTATGAAAGATGCAAATTTGGTCATAATTCTTCAGAAAATACCATTAAAAGAGTCAAGCTGGAGGATCTCCCTTTAACCTTTTTTGTGGTAATAATACCACAAAATATGGTAACGTAAAATAATGTTGAGTGATATTTTTCTTAAAATAACTGGGAGTTAGGCTTGGAAAGAGATCATTGCTATTAATTGAAAATTAACAAGTGGCAGGGATGGGCCACCTAATGGAAGAAAAATTATTTTCCTCCATTTTTCTTCCATCTGTCCCCAAGTGAACCTTTGAGAAAAAGGAATGTGAGGAAGCAAGACATGAGCAAAGTTCTTGAGAGGGGAAACCTCAAAATGTAACAAATATGCCAAACACTCCCTATAGGAATATAATAGATACGCTGTACAGAATTTTTCATATGCTACTTTTCTTTTAGCTGTAGCTGAATTTTAGAACAAGAATCCCCTCTAATGATGGGGTGATGTCTTCCCTTTGATTTCAGATCAACATCAATTCATACAGAAAACAGGGACAGTTTATTCAAGTTAGATTTTTATTTGAAAAAAATTCCTGTGATGTGCTTTTATAGTAGGAACTTCTTAGAAAAATTCTTCAACAGATTTCAGTTTTTGGAGATTTGATAATGAGTTGTGGTATTGTTATTGGCAGTATGGCAAACTCAGGTTAAAAAAGGCTCTAGAATTCCTCACAATCAAAAAGGTTTCTCTAGATTTTCACTGTTGCTGAAATGCTTCTATTTGGATTATGTATCTGCACAGTGGCCTTTTTAGAGGGTATTTCAATGCCAGGATTGCATAGGCTGGGAAATGAGGTGAGTTTTGCAGCCTGAAGAGACTGGTTTGTGGAATTAAACAGGTCTACTGTCCTGCAGAGGGCTTAGCATCCTATTTGTGAAATAGCAGACGTGAGGGTATGTCAAGCTAGAAGGACATTTGGAAAATAGTGGGGAAAGGGTAATACCATTAAGATATGGCTATTTGAACTAACCTGGAGCTGCTGTTCTTATGTGAGCATAGTGCTGCAGTCAGCAGTGATGTACTGTTTTTCTAGACGGAGAAAATTCTTTAGCAGAAAAATCTGGAGTGAGTGCTGGTTTCCCCAGAAGTCAGTATCATGAACAGGAGGGTGTTGGCATGCAGGAGACATCAGCTTGCTGCATTAGAGTATTGGGCTGCATACAAGTCACTCCATAGGTGGTAAAGCATGCAGGAAGAACCAGAGGAGACTGAAACTAAAGTGACCTTTTCCTCTCTTATTTTTATGGCAGTATCTTATCTCAGTTGTTCATACTGCCATTTGATTTCTGTTGGAGACTGTTGGAAAATGACCACTACATATTACTTGATAATATTAATATTGCAGTAAAAGTAGGAGGTTTAGGATACTGTTACAGCTTCTGAACACTTTCAAAGGAAGAAATGCCTTTGCCTTGCTGTCTGTTGCCAAAGGCTCTGCTCCTATAATATTAATATACCTAAATTTCTTTTTCCCCTCAAAAATATTCTTGCATTAAATTAGCCACTGATAAACATTTGTGAAGTTAAGGATTAGGATTAAGTAATTGTAGTGCAGAACATGTTAGAGAGGAGACTGTAGCTCTGGTGGATTTACTGTTATGTAGTTGCAGATAGGTACTCATTAGTATTTATAAAGCAGGATTTCTCAAACTCTTCATGTAATACCCTTGGCTGCAAAAAGAAAATGACAGGGATTCTTTCCAGTGTCTTTACCAGAGAAAGGGGAGATTATTACCCTCAGATTTGTTTGCTGTGCCAGGTAGAGTATTGTGACCCACACAAGTCTGAAAAATTAAGATTCTGGAGAGCTTTGATAGGACAAAACAAGTATTAGATTTATATCTGATGAGTCTACAAGCTCTGTCATACTAATTGCAGAACTCAGATATTTAACTACCATGCTTTGGGCTCAGGACATGGCGATTGGTTCAAGAAGAATGACTTTTCAAACCCAGTTAAATGGTGCTTAAGTGTTTTGTTTGTTCGTTGGGATTTTTAAAACATATATACAATATATATTTATAATAAATTTTTGTTTCTGAACCTTGAGAGTGAGCTAGTCTTGGGCTTCTTTATGATATTGGATTTTATTTTGTTTTATTAATACATTAAAATCAATATTGACTGAAGTCTGGAGGAGGACAAAGTAGCTAAAGATGTATGTTTAGCAGGGAAAAAGCCTATAAAGTTCAGTGGAAGTTGGATCAGCTCTTGGATCTCTGAGGTGTTTGATTTTGATTGTGTTTGTTGTTTGGGTTTTTTCTTTCAACTGTACCTAGTGTCCTTTAAGCCTTGCATAATGAATAATAATTAAAATACAGTCCTTAGTTCCTCTAGAAAATGCACACTCCTAATGTTTATTGGGTCATGCCTTTTGTTGCATGATCTTCCTATACATTTCTGTAGGCATGCTGTGACCAAAGCTCCTTCTTGCAAAAATAATTTGTTCCTATGTTTGTTACAATAATAATTCTTCTTTTTAAATGATCAGTGTGGGATGTGGGGAAATCATATATTTGAAGTAATAAACTGTAGTGTGGTATTTGTCTTTCAAATAAGAAGCATAGATTATTTTTTTTTCTGTGATTCAAGGCAGTGCTTGTTTTCACTTCAGTTTCAAAATAAATTATGTTACTCTTTATCACAGCTGTATAGTGTTTATACTGAAGCAATAATATTTTTCCCAAAAATGAATACTTAACTCAGACCTTTTCCAGGCAATATCAATAATCTAATAAATTCACTCGAAAACAAAACCTCAGTGTTCCAGTGTGGCACACAGCATACTGGGAGTAGCTCTGCACTTGGATACCTGGTATACATGGCATTTGTTCTGACTAAAGTTACTTGTATTTCCCTTGCTGGGGCTTTTTTATGCCTGGATCTGATAACTTCCTTAAATTATGAGTTCCTGCTTTCTGTGAGGCATGCACACAAAAATGGGAGTGTTCAGTGTTGATATTGCTGCCTGTCCTGCTGACAGGGAGTTACCTGTCCGACACCATCTGGCCACAGAAATGGTCCTAAATCACAGTATATTTCAAACACATTACAATAATTATGTAAAGGCTAATAGTGTCTGTTGAAAATTCCCAACATCTGTTTTAAATGACTGGTATTTTTCTGTATGTAGGCTGAACTAAAATGCTGTCCAATATTATGCAGGCTACATGTAATTTGTCCTGTTATAAAAACTTAAAGGTCTTAAACATACCTCATGAGGGGGTTTTTCTCACTGAAACATTCTGCTTTGGATTTATGTGTTAGGCTCATTTCACATATGATTTCTAAAGTCACAGTAGCAGAGTGCAAACTGGTTCTTTATTTAATTTTATTTTAAAGAAAAGCCCTTCAGCAATCAAATTTCACTTTCAATTAATCTGCAAAACCCTTCTTTTGCAGCCCACCTTTGGTGCTTGCCATCATAGTATCTCACTTAGTCCTCAAGGAGATGAGATGAACACAGCCTTGCAGATTTAATGTTTTCCTCTGCTCATTTTTCCTTTTGAGTGTCAGGCATTCTTTTTGTAAGTGTATCATAAGAAAATGTTGTCCCAGCCAGGCTTGGAGGGTTTAATTAAGAGCATGCCCGCAAGATGATCAGGGATGAATTACTGTATTTCCCTGAGGGAAATCATTCCACAGTTGCAACTGCACTGCTGTCAGTGCTCATTGCTGACACTGAGGGCTCTTATCTGAGCACATGCTGGGACCTGGGCAGGGCTTGCTGTGCTGGAGGGAATGGCTGAGTTAAACACTTTGGGGGCCAGAAGGAACACCTTGGTCTGGCCACAGAAATGGACTAAGAGTTGGTGCACAAACAGGGGAATGAGAACTTGCAAGGCACTGCTCAAGGCTTTCCTAACCTGTAAAAGAAATTCTTACCTATCATGATGTCCATGTACATGTGGGAAAATGTTTATTTTGTTTGCCAGCCCAGTGATTTTTAGAAGGCAAATTTCCCCCATTTTTTGACTAAAGTTTCCAAGTTGAAATAAAGCCAATAAAAAATTAAGTCTAACATGAGAAGTGCTTTTGAAAAGACTGCGCATACATGTGAAATAAAGTCTTTTCAATGCTGAAAGATATATATTAGCCAAAATTTCAGCATACCCTAGTGTCATGACTACTGAAGTTCTTTTACTTCTAGACATTAATATATTGTTTCCTCATTGTTTGACCTGTTTTATATAGTCATAAATGAGTGATCCCCTGCAGTCCTCTTTGGGAACCCCTCTCAGTTTTGAAAGAAAGATGAGGTTAGGTTAAATTTAAAGTGAGACTCTCCATGCACCTGCTATGGTGAATTTTCCAAGACTAAAGGAAAAACAAAGTCACAGACATTAGTTGCTCTATTGAATTTATTTCATAGCAAGATTGAAAGATCCCTGTAATAGTGACATAGGAAAAAATCTCAATTCACTCAGTTTGTAAAAGTGAGCAAACCAGAGAGAAAGGAAGGTTTAACTGTGTGAAATGTCAACAGATGATTTTTGTCAGCATAGATTTTCCATTTTACTCAGAGCATTAAACATTGGCAGATAAAGATGAAAGAAGAAAAGCTGCCTTACAATGTTGTTCTCTTCAAAGTGGAAAAGGACTGTCTTGTGTTTTGTGGATTGTGGTCAGTTAAATGTTGGGTTTTTTTCCTGAAAGTAAAATATGGATTGCCTTGAAGCCATACTGCATTTTAGTTCAATCTGCAACAGCAGCACAGAAGAGCACATCACAGGTGGTGCTGCACAAATGCAACAAGTGCATTTGTTGCTCAAAAATGAGCAGGAGAAGCTCAGGAGTCTCTGTTTTCTGAGTCTTTTCCACTTGGTGCACAAAGAGTGGAGGTGTGAGCAGGTGATTCCTGAGCTGTTCCTTGCTTCCTGCTGAAAAAGCTATGGAGTTTATGGGTTGGTACCGTTCCATGAAAAATTCTTCTATAGGAAAAAGAAATTTCATCCTCATCCCTGTATGAAAATATAAGAGACATAAAAATATATCAATTTCTCTGACTTAAAAACCAGACTCAGAACATCTGCTGCATTTCAACTAAACTTACCCGTGCCCTCCTGCTGGGTAACACATCTATGCACGGGAGCCATTGGGATGCATGGAACTCACAGTTGTTTTCTCCATGCCCATTGCACTGCAGTGGCCGAGATAATTCAGCACGGGAAAAAATAAATAAACAAAATCCAGAAGAAAACAAGCATTTTCTACATGAAATCAAAACTTCTGCAGGAACTTTTCCTTCAAACACAGTGAAGTTCCATAGTGCAATTCAGATGAGTTATAGCAACTGTAGCTGTGCTACACTACTTTCCACTAAAAGAATTGACCTGAAAAGTTGCAAAATTATCTTGGCTGAGGTTTACTCATGAAGAATTTCTGGGAAAAAGGCTTAAATATTTAGTCTGAATTTCCAGTTTCTAACCTAGAGAGACACGAAGAAATGTTTGACTGTGGCTGGTGGTCAAAATTTCAAATTGTAGCGTCTTATTTTAGTATACTTTAAGCTCCAGAACAATTTTGATTGGTTTCTCTAATTGTACTGAAAAAAAAAATTATTTAAAATTAATTTAATAATTTTGAGCCAAATCCAATTTTTAAGAAAAGGCTTTGTGATAAGGGAAAAAAACCGAGACTGAAGGCTGGATATTGCTTTAGACCT
>VZTN01012159.1:327-21453 GCA_013400515.1 Erpornis zantholeuca
GAGAAGTTTAACAAAATTTCCAAATGCATTACAGGTATAGAGTACATGAAAATTACATAATATCATAATGCAGGTCAAGGAAGATTTGATTAATGGGTACCACAACATCCTGACACATGTAATTTTGCACCAGTATAGCATTTTTATCATTCCCCATAAATGGTAGGCACCAGCAACTCTCAGGACCAGCCTTAAAATACAGTACTAACATAAAGTTAGTGCAACATCAGACACTATTAATCTGGAAATTCCTTCCGTATAAAGGAAGATCTCTGGCTTTCCAGAGCTGGAGAAATTCTTTCTTATTCTACCTTCAGCATCAAAGGTAAGATATGCAAGCAGAGGAAAAGGGAACATGATTAGATCTCTGCTTGTGCTACAAAGGGATCCCTATGCTGACTGCCCAATAAATCCATAAATACACACAGAGAGCCAGAACTTTTGTAAATTGTAAAAGATGCCACTCCGATCTTGCCTAGGATTAAATAGGAAAAGAATAAAAGTGGACATTTTCTTCCAGTTCTTTAGTGTAACAACAAATACATCCTGCACATTTTGCGAGGACTACTCTGAAAAATACCACAACCACCAAGAGGATTTCAGACCAAATTTTCAGCCTCCACTTCCTTCATTTATTCTTTTGTAAAGTAATACAATTAAAAGACAGAAAATACAGAAAAATGAAAAAACATATAATCAACTTTATTGTACTTTTCATAGAAACAGTCAGATATCTTTTCATTCTTTAACTCACAAAGAAAAAAAAAGATAGAGAGAAATTGATTATATACATAGGCAGGAAATCAGACTGGTGAATTTTTAAGGAGGAAAGAAAATACCAGCATAAATCTGATTCATCAGCAAAACTTCTATGAGGAAACGGCACATGACGTATTTGTTCAATATTGGAAAAAGTTCTTTAATTTACTCACTCTAACAACGCCCTCAAACTTGCATCTTTTATAAGAGACAAGGCTCATCAGAACATCATTTCACAAATTCTTCTAATGGCCCTTCTGGTGTTATTTCTTACAATAAACTGGCTGGTATATGATTACTCTTTACAGCACAATTTTCATGGAGTCATATGCTCATTTCAAGGTCATGCTCACTGCGCTGTCCTGAGGTAATTTGTTTAGTGTGGAAGGGACCTCTGTTTTTCTTGTGGTCCTTGTGTTCATGCTACCAGAACCTCATCTCATCTATGTAGCAGCTTTCTCATTCTGCAGCAATTTCCAGCCCGACTTCTCAAAGCTCTCTGTGGACTTTATGAACTTCTGCTACCTCACCTCTTCCTGGCCTTCAGAAGTGGGTAAACCAGAACAGCCAGAATGAATATTCTTACTGGTGCTGCACTATAATACCTGAAAGAGAACTAAGAAGTGAACCCGGACCACAAAAATCTTATGCTTTGTTGAACAGAATGGAAGAGATTTTGATGAATCTCTGTACTCAATGAACTTTTTCCTTCCAGCTCAACGCCATGGGTGAAGGTGGTTCACTGGATATTATGTTCAAAAGTTTTTGCATGTCTGTAAAAAAAGGATGCCAAAATACCAGAGGGACAGGGAGCAAATCCAAAACACTAGACACTGCCACAGTAGCAATAGCAACGTGACCCTGAAAAAACTGAGATCAGGCTTTGGGAGTGAACAATGGCTAGGAAGGTGAGAAAGGGGTAAGCAAAGAGCATAAGCTCCTGCTGTGCAGCTCCTACACAACTTAGGGAAACAGAACTTTTATGTTCTTTTCAAATATGTGTAACAATATGTGTAACAGTATGTGTAACAAAAGCACCTGATCTACCTGGAGTTTCTCCCATTAGTGTTTTTCCCAAAGACTAGCCTTTAGCTATCCAGAAAGCAACCACACTCTAATGTAAATCATCATATCACTAAAGACAAAGCCAAATTCTTCTCTCCCATTTTCGTGGAAATGATATTGCAGAGGAAGACTAACATCTTGGCTCCAATTAAACACCTTTCTCCTGTTACTCTCTCCTGTCAGCCATTACTTTCTCTTTCTCCTGTTTTTCCTTATTCCTATCACTCCATCATATAATTGCTGACGCAGCTAAAACTTAGGAACTTGATAGTCCCAGACCTCCTCTTCAGGACTTTACATGACTTTGCCTCCTAAGGAAACTTTTAATTTTCTCCTAATTGTACCTAATTCCTTACCAAGACACCAGAACCATCCACACATCTCATACAATATGGTGATCTTACACCAGGTAAGTGGGAGATGGTTGTCTATTAGATCTAAGGAAAGGAAATAGCAATCCAAATTTTCATTTCCTCTATTCTCCCCCTGAGTAAGAATAGGGCCATTTCCTTCTGCAGCCAGGATGTGGAGTGGTAACCTAAAACTAACACCCATCCTCTCACTGTCCCTGTAGACTGCCTTTTTACTCAGTGTTACCTGATGTAACATTAATTCCTCTAGCACAGGAGATGGACACCAAAATATTCAGGAGGCCCTGAATCATAGTGGAAACATATTTGCGAAAGACGGTGCCGCATTTCTTATCCTGAGCAGCTGAGCTGTCCCCTGCATGGCGATAAAGAGGAGAGTATTAGGCAACTGGCACCAGCTGATTGATTGCTCTAGGGTCATATCTAACACCTGACTGGTCTGATAAAATGTGAACTTTTACATCCATAAAATCACCATCAAGAACCATGGCAGCAAACAGTGCAGCTAAACCAAATTTTCTGTCTCTCTGTAGATTCATCCTGCACATGGTTATGGGTAGCCCAGTAACAAGTCATGTGGAAGAATTTACCACCATCCTCCTATCCAAAGTCCAAACCACATGACTACAAAATTAAGTAAGTGTGAAACAAAACCTCTCAACCTTGGTAATAGCCAGTGTTAATTTATTGGCTCCCACTCTGTTAAAGCCTTTTCAACAGCAGACTGGAGAGAAAAGCTGCCTTGTTCTTGCCTGCAGGGGTGTTTTGATGAGCTGAAACTTTATCTACACTGACAAGACAGTAGTGAGCAAGTGTCAGAGCGTTTTTATTCACATCTCCACCACACCTTTGCAATGCTTCCTGCACCTCTGGGGACTACAACAGGGAAAAAAAACAACCCAGATAATAAAACACACTACTCTGACTTTTCACCCAACTTTGGGTTAAACCTCCAGCAGCCAGAATATAACATCAGATTAGTCAAAATTATACGACCTCCCCCCTCTCAGAAAGAGACCTGAACCTAAAGTTCTATACACATCTCAGGAGGTGGGTGAAGGGGATGGTGCTTGTGTGCAAGAGCCAAAGAGGGAGAGAATACAGCCTATGCTGCCACTCCTCTCCAAAATAAGAAATAATCAAGCATGGAATAAAGTACATGTGAAGAGAATTGATTTAATTTAATGACCAGAAGTAAGTTGTAAAATCACTTCTTCACTTCATGTCAGATGAAATATTCAATGATTCTCAAGCCCTCTCCTGTTCTTTCAGCTGAGGAGACACAGGGCATCTTTGTCAGCAGAGGCAGCTGCTCAGGAGGCTGAGGCAGACCTGCCATCTGTCCACAGCTGATCAGCTCATCCCTGATGTGGGTGAATATGCCCCCAAAGAGGGGGGAGAGAGAAAGGGGGAGAGGGGGGAGGGCTGAAGAATAAATGCACTGGCTTTACACCAAGCAAACCTGAACCACATTTTAAGAGACAAGACACAGTGCAGAAACAGGTACAAAACTGAAAAGTACTTTACAGTCAGTGAGCAAAAAACCTGTAAGAGTGAAGTTCCTACCATAAATGCAAGCAATCTCTGCTCCAGTCCTTGTTGAAAGGATTGGCAATTCAAGGGAAACTGACTTAATACAATTGTAATAATTTACCCAGAAAAAGAAAGCACTACCAGAGCAAATCAGTAATTCATTACATTCCTATTCTTCCAAGCTCACCTTACTTGAGGGAAAAGCAGCACACAATGAGCTCATTTTTACTTTCTAGCTTCCACTCAAGATACTTCTTCAGAGACCAACCACATATCAAAGGATCCTATAATGTGTATCATTTAAGCATCAACATAAGATGCCCCAGTACATCCAGTAGTCCAGTACACCTTACATGCATGTTTTGATTTTAGCTTATGTCTCACTACATAAGCCACTGCACACAAGGTAGGATACTTTGAGGGATTTCAAATACCTTAATAAATAGCATTGTCGACATGTTATTTTTAAATAGTATAAATATATCTTCTATTTCAATATTCTGTTTCCTAAAGGTATACAAAATGGTTAAGAACACACCGTACTGCTTAATCTACCACATGATTATGATGAAATCTCAAGAAGTCTCACACAAAAAGAAGTTGAATTCCTTTAAACTGTTCCTCATTGTAAATATTAATATATAAGCACAGCTAGGGTCCATTCCATCTGTCATGCTATGAGATTGACATTTCATGTGTTAATGCACTTTTTTTTTGTCTTATGACAATGCTAAGAAATTATAAAATTCGAATTTAACCCAACAGCCAAGAAGTATTTTTAGTAGCATAGAGTCATATTTAAACTTACACAGTTTGTAAAGTTGCTCCTACACTAGCTATTCCAGGGGCAAGTGTCTGTCTGAGGCTTCTGTTTGTCTCCCTCCTGGAGAGGGAGGAAGACCCAGCTTTCTTACCCCATGTTCTCCACTTGTAGAAATCCGCAATTATACTTTGTCCCTAGCTACTGGGGGAAAAATATCTTAGTGCTGAAACCCTCAGTGATGTTTGTCTCTATTGGACAGCTGGTGGTCCTGTCTGAGAAATGCACAGATATCAAGGGTCTCATGCTTGACTAATTAGTTGACAACTGAAATTCAGTGTTGTAGACCTCTAAGGATAATCTCTTCCTGTATACATATAGAAACATACAGAGTGGTGAAAACTTCAAGATCACTTGGAAAAGGAAAGGCCTTGGATTCATTCTGGATGGATTCCTTAAAATGTAAATTCAAGTGTAAGAATCAAAAGATCTTGAAATCAGGTCAGTGGCAAGCTCCTGGTGTCCAACAGGATGACAAGAATTTAACGTTTTGCTTTCAGGAAAGAAGCCAGACCTCACAGCCCCATAGCAGCACTCCCAAGTGGAGGTAGAGCACTCACCCATCTGAGGCATGTGCTGTCCAGCTGGGTCAGAACACACAGTCCAAGTAAAGTGTTATCCTGCTCCTGAATCTTAGCAGCACTAAAAGTAATGTGTGTCCTATTCTTTAGTTGCCTAATATTAGAGTGGGGAAGTTTTCAGGTTAATCATTCTTCTAAAGTATGCATTATTGTTAGTTGTTGCAATTCTGAATATTCTTCTTAGCTATCAATGTCCTACCCTTTTTTCTCATCCATATTAACTTTAATTTCAACGTCATTTTTACAGCAAGGAGTTCACAGTTTTAATTAACATGGTATGAAAAGACATTTCCTTCCCTTTGTTCTGAGCCCACGGTAGAATTCAGTTGTAATGAGTCAACTCTTAACCTGCATTTCCTAAAACACTAGATTTTGTCTTCATTTCTAAATATATAATTCTAGAATCAGCTTCAGACACATGAATCTCAAATCCAATTCATCCATATTCAATCACTGTAGTCAAGAGATTAAAAGGAAATTCTTTGTCCTCTCTCTGATTTTACCACTCAATCACTGCTACAAGAAAGACCAACTAATTTTAGTGTGATTTTCCCCTTGGATTTTGTTCCCACTTTTCCCTTCCCACAGCCTTACCCAGGCCAAAAATAAAGAGTGAAGCAAAAGTGGCATTTTTCCTGAGTTCAGTCAGTCATCTGCAGAACAGCTTATGACAAAAGAGATGCTATTTGCCTATGTAGAAAAGACACTATTTATCTCATTAGAGAGCTTTTCTGGTTTAGATTATGCAGAAGGCATAAGTAGCAAAAGCAGAAGTAGCAAAGCCAGTGCAGCTGCAGGCAAGGATCAGAATTTTCCCCAACTCACATCCCGGCTAACAGCCGTAGGGCTGCCCAGTTCTGCGTGTCTATACATACAGCATCTCCACCTCCAGAATTCCCCCTCCCACCAGGCCTGTTAGGCTGGCAGCATTTTTACTACTTTCTTTGCAGCCGTCATACTTTCCTTGCTGTATTCCTGGATTAAGTGTATTTTAGTCAAGAGTGTAGGAGTAAATAAAAACATGGGGTCTTTATGTTAAATCCCATCATTTTCACATTCTGATTCTGGTCACTAAATTAGGTGCTACCAAGTCTTTCTGTTTAATCACACCCGGGTGTTTATAGATAGAGTCCTTGACCAGCCACATCTAAAGCCTGTCATGTCTGTCAATGAAGAGAAATTTCCTTTGACTGACACAGATTATTATTAGTATTGTTATCATTTTAATTACAGTATTATATACACTTTACAGGTAGAGATTCTGCCATAATCAGAGCTGAAAATCCTTCAAGAAACTCCATGTGTGTACACAGGTATAGTGTGTGTGTATATATACAGTATACACACACACTCACAGAAATACAAGTGAACTGATTCAATAGCCCTATGACTTCTAAAGGCATCTAGCCACCACAAGCAACAACCTCCTGTCGAAGGGGGAAAGAAATATACGAGCACAGAGTAATCCATGCGAGTCAAGAGCACGGTAAGAAAGGTCAGAGGAGGAGCAGCCCAAGTGTTGCAGCAGAAGGGAGCCCCAACCTGCTACTGTCTTCTGGACAGCCCAGCAAGTGCATTTGTTGCCTCCAACGATAGCCCAAGGTGAGAGGGACGAAGTGGTTTCTCAAGCACCACAGCAAGCAGTATTACCATCTCTGTTGCACAGGCAGAAGATTAACATGCGTGCTCCCCAGCCTGCCCCAGGCGGATAAACCTGCCTCCTGTCAGCTCGCATCCTCGTAGGCAGGAGATAGCAGCTGGGGCAGCCGCCAGTACACGCAGCCTGACAGCACCCTCTCCAGAGGCCTGATATTATTACAGACCGCACCTCTCTCTCCGCACGCTGAATTAACTTGTTCTGACTGTGTGACAGCTCTGGCGACTGCCCGCATGGATGCAAGAAGCCGGGGTCACATGCTGTTGCGTGTATGGCCTGTCACCAGCTGTGCCACTAAAACCAGACAAAACCTTGTCAAGGGAGATAAACTCCTCCAGAGGCAGAGGTAAGCAACTCAACTCATGGCACACTTTGTGAGGGTTTTGATCAAGTTCAAGGACAGTATCCTCTGGCAGGGGGGCTGGGTGCAGGTGGGAAGGCACACGTGCCCTGGAACACATGCACGCGTGCACACTCCTAAAGAAAAAAGCAAAGGCAGGCAGGCTCGGCTGAGGGAGCACAGGCAGGAATGCTGGTGGGGGCACATATACTCCCACTTTGAGGTTCTGGAGTTATGGATGTGCCAAAAAAGTAAGGTAGGGAGCAGAGAAAGTGAGTTTGCCAAGAAAAATCCCCTGTTAAATTTAGCAGTTAGCTTCTGCTGGAGAAGATACCTCAGTTTATGGCACACCTGGCACAGCCTGGTAAACCTAGCTGAAAAATTGCTTAATATTAAACTTTCTTCACCTTCCTTCATGAACCTTTATCATAAAAGTGAAGCCCACAGGCGACTGCACTGACAGTACATTCAAAGAGCTCCTACAGAGTACTCCCTGCTCTGCATCTCAGAGAGCTGTGCTCCAAGATAAGGAAAGAGTGGTAGGGTTGAAAAACACACTGTTTGTTATCATCTTTTGATTTGAACTACAGAATATTTCCATTCTTGTTCTTCACCCTAAAATATCACGGAAATATGTTCACTCCCTATATTATTTGCCATAAAAATACTAGGTGTCTGAGACATACCAGGTTTTTTACTATTCAAATGAAAACACTCATCTTACCAAGCATGTTTCATCAGTATATATGGAAAACAGTTACTGGAAATAATGTACTTTTAGAAGTCATACTTAGTCCACATATGATCTCGCTGCTTCATATTTCTGCTAGCACACAAAGAAGCCTCCCTATAGTCTAAACACCTAAGTAAACAGAAGCTTCTACTGCTGTACATTACCAGCATAGCACAAAACACCTGGAATATGCTGCTTTGGCCCACTGAATTTGCTAGCAAAGGAAAAAAAGGAGGCTTACAACGGGTAATGTGTTATTTTATAATTTTTTTTTCTTTTTATGAGCTCTGCAATCAGAACATACCCATGGGAAGGGTGCTAGCACCATCCAGAGTAAATGAAACATTATTTTACGTCTTCATCCCATCAGTAATAAAATAATAAATATAAATGGATAGTAACTAACATGTGAAAGAAGCAACATTTTGTGCAATCAACCTATATGTATCAGGGAAGTGTGTCACTTAGAGACAATTGGTTGTAAGAGAGGATTTCTACATATTTAGTCCCAGGCCAGAAGTGATTATATGTTATCTTTTTTTTTTTTTTCTTGTAGCTCCATACAGGAAAGAGTTGCTGGTCTTATTCCCAAAAAGTCATAGGAAAATCAACTCAGTTGGGATGCATTCTAACATTAACAGGTTCCTGACTACAGCTCCACCTAGAAGAAAAGACAGTGGGATGGCACAGGTTTGCTTTGCTTTGGTCTGTGCCATAGTCTTTTCTGCAAACCTCCAAAATAAGAAAACTTTATCTTCCATAAAATATCAAAATGTCATTGAGCAAGTAATAAGCCACTTTCTATTTATTTTAAAAACCATAATTGGCAACAGAAACCTTGTACTTTTTTGAAATGGTTGGAATGTTTCTTTGGTTAGTGGTTTTTTAAAGGCTTAGCATCTAAGGAAGCAACGTTAGTGTCCATTTGCACAGAATCACCTGGAGTAAATATTTTCAGGGTAATACTGAGGCTAGTATAGTACAGGAACTTCTAACAGCAACAAGTATGAAACAAAATCCAGACACAAAGATACCAAAGACCTGAAGGGGTTTTTTTTTTCTGTTGGAGCTTGATATGTGTGATCTTACAGAAGGATCTTAAGAGAGCAATCCTCTGTTCCCTAGCAAGTGACAATCTTAGGCTAATGGCTAGCCATAACTTAGAATGAAAGAAAAGAAAATGAGAATTAAACTACTTTTTTATGTCTATTCATTCTATTCATTCACAGGAAGCCTGTGATTTTCAGAGGAAGGTCTGATGAGCAGTGAGTCAAGAGTTCCAGAAGTGGAGGATCCTGTTAGCATAATTTTTTTTCACTTCTTTTTCTAGGTATTTTGTTCCATAGGAACAATGAATTGTCTTTCATATTTTTGAGTCACCTCTCATTCATCATGCCTATCCAACAGAAAAAGCATAATTTTCCGTTGACCTCTTCGATTTTGACAATCTTCACACTTCTTCTAGAGTATAATATTCCTTTTTATTTTGAGAGAAAAAAATAATCAAGGTTACATTCCTTATGATCATGTAATGAAAATCCTTTAAAGCATGGGAACACAAGAATATCTGGCTGAGAACAGTGTAACCAAAACCAACCCACTAACTTTTTCTGCCAGTTTATCAATTTGAAATAATCATGATACTCCTGATCTTTATTTAGTACTGAAGTGGTACAGAGTGTCTGGTCTGTAGGAGAGGTTTAGCACATCATGTTTCATAGAGATAGGAGAGGTTTAGCACATCATGTTTCATACAGGGAGACTTGTTCTCAGAGACATATATCTTTTTCATCTCTCCTAGTCATTAGTTGGGGATTGCTCTCTCCTACACTCTGTGTTCAAAAATAACTTGAGATTTTTACCCACCAAGGGAAAGGTCTCCCTGCAATCAAACATCAAGTAATTATCAGGTTATCATTATCTTTAATTGCCAACTATAAATAAAATATGTACAATAAATAATAGTAAATAAATATGCATAATAAAATACTGTCCAGCCTCAATGTCTAATGCTGAAACTATGACAGCCACTTTCTCCCAGCTACCAAGGTTTTCACATATATAATATACCTCTTCCTTTTAATTATTTACAATTTTAGAGGCTGCAGACTGAAGCAACTGAGAACTGCTGTAGCAATAGCAACACACTGTCTGTGAACTGAAGCATTATATGTTAGCCTCCTAACAGGACATAGTTAGCACATGATAATGACAGTTCAGTGCAGTTGTAAAAATCAGCTTCTTACGGCTAACTCTAAAGAAGTTAGTATACAAATACACTGCAAAAGAAGTCAATCACTTGAAAGAAAAAAAATCTGAAAGAATATGCCACTTCTGGATGCCAGTAACGGGAGTAATACTAAGCAGATTTTCCACTTCTTCCTATGGCCTAGTGCAGCTCTCCTAGAATGTCATTGCTCCTTGCAGCATGAGGAATGAAAAATCCCAATTCCATTTTCATTTCCATTTCTCATTGCACTGCTTCTGGCCGAGATGGAGTCCATTTCCTTCCGAGCAGCCCAGAAAGTGCTGCCTTTCTGGTTTGTGCTGAGCACAGTCCCCATAACACACCAATGCTCCAGCTCTTGGTGAAAGGTGCTTGAACAGTGCCGAGGCTTCCTCTGCTTCTCATCCTCGCTGTGCCTTCCCAGGGAGCAGGGTCGGGATGGGCAAGTGGCAGGGAGGGGACACACACGGCACAGTCACCCCGAGCAGACAAGGAGATGCCTCATGGCACTCAGCAAGAACAGTTCCAGCAGGGAGGCAGGAGGAAGAGCTGAGCTCACGGCACCTGTGCTGCCCAGGCAAGGTGTGCTGAGGCCCTGCTTCCCAGGGAGTGGCCAGGCACCTGCTTGCCCAGGGGCATCCCTTGTCCTGCTTTGCCTGCCCATGCAGCTTTTGCTTCACTGGTTAAACTGTCTGTGTCCTCATCCATGAGTCTTTCCCATTTCCTTGTATTGCATTCCTAGCTGGCAGAAGAGGGGAGTGAAGGAGTGGCTGGAGAGCAGTTTGGCTGATGGCTGGAGCCAACCCACCTTGTTCATGTGTACATATGTCCTCTTTCTTTTCAGCAGAAGGTCCTAATAACCGTAGAAATCACTTAGAACAAATCAAAGATAATCATTATGGCTCCAATATTTTTATGCATCTCTTTTAAAACCCATATATATGTAGTGGAACTCTGAACACATATCTGTTGCTCACAGTCAGAAAAATTTCTCGCAGACTGCTTAAGTGGACACCTTTCTCTTAATACTTTTTTTTTTTTTAAATTCACATATCTTAGTATGAATTATCATCCAGAAAATCATCAATAAGGCAAATTATGTTCTTGGCACTAGATACAGAAAATGGAAAGTTTACTGAATTGTATCTTTCTATCTGTATCCTGGAAGACCTCATAGGAAATGTGGAGAAGTCACCATAGTTAATTATATTTTTTTTATCACAATATGTAGCATGAAGGAAAGCATCCCAGACATGGAACCTACCCAAAATGTTGCTGTTCTGTTTCTATGTCCACACAACCCTCAGCCTTTGCTTTGATTCTGTGAACATATTTTGTAACATAGCTTCCACACCCAACCACATTTGTTTTGCAAATAAATTCAATATAAAGTTGCTTTTCTCAATACTGTGATATTCACCTCATCCAGGTAATGGTACATAATTACACAACCACGATTACACTGTTAGGACTGTAAGGAATGTAGAGTGTAGATGCTTTAATTGGGATTTGCGGTGTTACTTCGAACCTGTACAAGTGGGAGAACCTCTACATGAGCAAGAGCAGGCTGCTGTGCCTCAGCTGCTCACCACGGAGATCCCTCTGGGACAGTTTCAGAGAGGATAGAACAGTACTTGATACAGGCTAAACTTCTTTTTGCTGTTCTGGTCAGCTGCATCATGACTTAGCCAGAAAACATCTTAGATCTGCTAAAAGAGGGCAAATAAGATTAATAGTTGGCATATCTACTTGTTTGTTTGCATCTTCCCATATATCAAACCTCTGGGTTATGTTACAATGCTAACTTTCTTCAAATCTTCTGACCCAAAAGGGTGCTTCCCAAGTGCCCTAATAAAAGAACTTCACAAGATTCTTGCTGATCTGGTTCCGCTGAGTGTTTCATCTCATTTGGGGAAGGGTAATCTCACCAAGGGGTATTTCTCTTTGTTATCTCAGTGAGCCATAACCTGAAAACCACTGTAGAAAAACACTACAGGGTGTCCACAGCTGCAGTATCTTGGCAAGAATTCTTTTCCAGCATATTTACAGCATGAATACTTTGTGCGGTAATATATGACCACTGTGTTGTAATCTGCACTAACCTAATCAATATGGATGTACTTCATATTCAAGTTCATTTTGTAATTCTACTTGCCAACACATGGTTTTATGAACATAGACTATAAAGCAATTAAGAAACATATAAAAATAATACTTCTGACATTTTTACTCATACTAAAGACTCCTAAACATCTATGTTTCATTGGATTACATTACAAGCTTGCATATTTCATGGTTCCCAGAAGGACACATGAATCTAAAAAAATGCCATAATTTAATTATCCCTATTAATGAAATTCTCTAGGCTTCAATCACCATGGAGCTTTATGATGAACTTCTGAGTATCGAAATTTCTTTCGCACAGCTGAGCCTTATTCAGAGTCTGGCCTTGGTGAGACTCATTTCAGTATATTAGGTTGAGATAAAGTATGAGAATCTTAGATCAATAAAAAAAGGAAGTGTATTGGAAAAGAAAGTATTTGTTACACCATTGAATGCTGTTATGAAGAATTTCTAGCATGAAATATGTAAGTTTGATCTTGTAATAAATTGTTATTAAAAAAATCACAATGTCCAAGTGAATTAAATATTTGGTGGCATCCAAGCTATTTGAGGCTCAATAAGTACAAGTGCAAATTTATTATACTAAAATAAATGGTTGTAATCATTTAAGCCCAGCTGGAAGTTAGGCACTGCTCAGCCACTTGCTCAGACCCCATGTCTCCCACACACCCCAGTGGAATGGGAAGAAGAATTGAAGTAAAACTTTCATGTTGTGATAAAGACAGTTTAATAATTGAAAATAAAGTAAAATACCATAATAACAGTAAATTATAATCATTATTATGATAAAAAAGAAACAGAAAAGTGACACACAATGCAATTACTCACCACCCACTGACTGATGCCACACCCTACTTCCCAAACCCAGATCAGACTCCTGTCCAGGTAACTCCCCCAGTTTACCTACTGGGCCTGACATTCTGTGGTGTGGAATATCCCTTTGGGAGGTTGGGCCACCTGTCCCAGCTGTGCTCCTTCACAGTTTCTTTCGTCTGTGTCCTCACTGGCAGAGCATGAGACAAGGAGAAAGAAGTCCTTGACTCAGGATAAACACAGCTGAGCAAAACCCAATACATCAGTGAGTTACCAACACCATTCTCATTCTGAATCCAAAACACAGCACTGTAGCAGCTGCTGAGAAGAAATTAACTCTACCCTGGCTGAGAACAAGACAATGGTTAAACAATTCCTGTTGTCTTTTGTTCGCAAAATGAGACCTTTCCTGTCTTCCAAAAAGAAGAGAGAAGAAAAGCTAACAATAATGCACACATGCACACCTTCTACTTCAAAACAGAGATACAAGCCAGTATTGCATTCACATCTGTACAGAGTATTCAATTTTCTACCAATTTTGAGATAGAAGATAGGAAAAAATCTCTCTAACAAATACTTTACTTTTACAGAAAGAAGAAGGGAGAGTTCTGCTCTTTTTCATGGCAATCATATTTTCACAACCTTACATTGCTTAAGGTGTTTTGAAGCTGTATATCACAATCAGCAGCAAAGTCCCCTTTCCTCCTGCACTTACACTATCATGTGTGTGCAATTCATAAAATATTTACATGTGATGCCTCTTTTTTTGTTTTGGAAAGCAAAATAAATCAACTATAAATTCCTCAACAACATGTGTATACAGAAACCCACATGTGAGGTAGGGTAAGTAGTTTATCTTTTATCATCTTCTTGGTAAATTAGGGGTCCTCTCATTACATCTGGATTATGTCTGAAATTATCTGATACCAAATGTTGTTTCCACCATCTTTCCACTACTTTTCTTCTCGTTTTCTTCTCTTCCTCTCTGCTCTCCTTCTTTCCTTAGCTTTTTAATAGCTTATAACCATTCCCTGTTGCATACTGGCTGAGAAAGCTCTTTCAAGTCCCTGGTGCAAATCAATAAGTTATAGTGATTCATAAAAATAAGACTGTCATCATTATTGTTCAATTATTGCTTTGTCTGAGGAAAGATTCTTCAAGTGCTGGATGTGTCTTCACTAATATTTATAATCTGCACTGAACAGTGTTAATGAATGAGTGGGTGTACATTCTGCTGAAATGCAGTGGTATTTGATTTATACTAAGTCCAGGTCTGATTGTTAAAGCTAAATCCATTAAACTGTCTCTTAGATCTGCCTTAATGTACTTCCCTGCATACAATAGAGTTCAGACATTACTTAGCTTTTCATTATTGGTTGAATATTTGTCTTTATTAGATCATTCTATGACAAATGGGACTTGGGATATTTTGAAAAATAGCCATTTATTAAAGCTTCACTTGTCAGAAAAAAAATCTAAAAAAATTATCAGCATGTTTGCTAAAAAATAATCAGTTGCTGCTAAAAGTGTAAGAAGAAATTCAAAATATTAAACCCTAGTTTATAAAACCAAGATGCTCAAGGAAAAAATTCACATTTCATCTTGGGGAAAAGAAATTCACACACAGTTTTCATTTGGAAGGAAGAAATATACTTTGTTTACCGAAGCTGTCACCTTCTAAGTGTCTCCAAGGGAGAAATTTTTTCTCTAGCTCAAAATTACTCTCTCCTTAAAACAAAAAAAACAAAAAACAAACAAAAAAAAAAAAAAAAAAAAACCNCCATTAGGCAAAAGTGTAAATGGGCAGGACAGGTATGGAGAGCATGGAGAACATGTAGGAAATCACCAGGTTCCTGCTCAAGTTAGGCATTTCTGCAAAGGTCATTGAGTGTTAAATACACAGACTGACTACAGCATTTCTTCTGATCAAGGAGAGTTTTCCATCCACAGTACATACAAAGCCAGCCCAGGACTGACAAGTCAGTCTGGCTTGTATTTCTGATCCTGTCTCCATGCAACGCTGTTCTTCTTACCTGTTGTTGTTGACTACAATCAGAGAGAGCCTCTCCATCACTATTCATCTATTCTTTTCAACTCATTCTGCTCAGGAAGTAAAGCCTCAGTAAAGCCTTGTAGGCTCGAGTTTATCTTAAGAGGAGTGGTCAGCCATTTCAGAGAATGCAGCTCATTTACAAGGAGATAATCCTTCTTTTTTGGTGCAGGAGACATTGAACAACAGAGCTTCTCTCCTTACATTCCCACTGTTTTTCTAGACACAGATGTAACCTACAAAATTTCTCTCAAGCCAGTGGTGTCATCCTCTTCTCAAACATCCTTGGGCTCTGATATTCTAGCCCTCTCCTCCCCCTCCTGCATTTTCTTGTCTAAACTCATAGTGCAGAGCTTCTTCACCAGCTACCAAATACCAAACAGTTTTGTAGAGGGGGCTCAGGGGTTGTGCCTAGTAAGACATTACTACTTGCCTGCCACATGCAGTAAATAAATTAATTTCACCATCTAGTACTGTCACTGCTGTGCATGACATGTTAGAGTCAGAGTTGTGCCTTTCCAGCAAGGCACTATCACTAGAAGCACAAGTTTTTCAGCTCCCTGAGGATTGCATCTTTCTAAGGGTTCACAAAACCCACATGGTACA
Organism: Erpornis zantholeuca; assembly: GCA_013400515.1. Classification (NCBI taxonomy): domain Eukaryota; kingdom Metazoa; phylum Chordata; class Aves; order Passeriformes; family Timaliidae; genus Erpornis; species Erpornis zantholeuca. Next base: position 16,007 of record VZTN01012159.1, read on the forward strand.
TGGAACACTAGAGCTAAAAATTCTTAGTCTCTGAGGATAGACTGGAAGTCCATGCACATGACAAACCCTGGACACATGTCCAAGGGCAGCTCCTGTACCTCGGAAAGGACAAGACTCCTGTGCAATTTTTACACTGTCCCTCTCTTGGAACTCTGTCCAGAAATGCAGTATAGGTCCAAGTGTATAAACACCTATAAATTATTACATGATATTTGGAAAAGAATTACGAAAGTTCCAAAGATTTTTTTTGTATTAAGTTTTCAAAATTTCATTCTTCTGTATTCTTATATTCTGATCTTTTTGGAGCCCCAAAATTGAACTGTTTTCCACAAATGGTCCTGTCAGCAGGCAGCCCGGGTTTTTTGTCTATGTAACTCGACTTGACCAACATGGAAATATGTCACTTTGGACTGGCCAAACCTTTCAATATATTTGAACCCAGTTTTTCCTAAGGTTAGGGGGAAATTTCCTTTAAATCAGTATCTTAAAGCTGCTTGGGATATAAAGGGCTATGAAATTACTTGTCTCTCTTGCTAAAAAGAGATTTTCCATTCTTTTAGTGTGTTTCCTTCCTAAATCTGACAAAATCAGACCATCTTCAGAGAGGGCACTTGTTCTCCTAGCTGGAACAAGCTTTGTTGGCTCCCAGAACTAGCAGGCAAAAGGAATTTCCAAGGGATACAGGTTGTTTATTACAAGGACAAGAGGCTACATGCAGATGAATATTGGTTCTTGATAGTACCAATATTGATAGTAACATGATTGGTTCTTGATAGTAACATGAACCCTGTAATCTCTCTCCCAGAGAAAACTACAAATTCTGCAAAACATTGTGGTGTCTGCTTAGTGGCAACTTAGTGCAATTGAATTAGCAATTGAATGTAGGTTACTGGAGATCAGTTCTGGAGACAAAAATGGTATGTGTTAGAATCTGAAAATGTCAGAAAATCCTATTAAAAAATCATGCTTTCATAATTAATAACCCTGAGACCTGCTGATACACTTTTCTTTTGATTCACTTTTTTGATAGAGGTTACAGAAATACTTATCAAAAAAACTAAATAATATAGGTCACTAGAAGAACTTGTACAGAAATCTACAAACATATAGTGGTGCTTTTTTTTTTGTTGTTTTTGATTTTATCTCAGCATTTTCAGACTTTTAGACTAAACAGAGAAAATAAAATACAAGAGTAAAAAAAACCACTTAATCTCCTACCGGGTTCCAATCCAAGGCAGGTAATTTTTTCTTGTTGTTTTTTGTTTTGTTTTGGGGTTGGTTTTTTTTGTTATAAAGAATGACATTTTCTGGGCTCATTCCACATAGGAGTGGGAGGAGAAGAAATATATCATGTCCATATTATACAAAAAACACAGTAGATGCTGACTTTGGACTTTTGGGAACACAACCATTTTCTCCCCATGTTTGCCTGGCAAGGTTTTAGTACTGGGAGGGACTACAGGGTCTTCTGTGGGAAGCTGCCAGAAGCTTCCCCCATGCTGGTCAGAGCCAAAGCCCAATGGCTCCAGGATGCACCTACTGCTGGCCGAGGCCAAGGCTGAGCCTATCAGTGACAGAAATAATACCTCTAGAAGAACATATTTGAGAGAGGGGAAAAAACTTGCTGTGCAGCAGTAGTCAAAAGAGTGAGAATATGTGAGAGGAACAACTCTGTAGACACTTGGGTCAGTGTAGAAGGAGGAGGTGGGTGTGCTCCAGGTGCTGGAGCTGAGGTTCCCCTGCAGCTGTGGAGCAGTCTGTGGAGCTCCATGGGGTGCACAGATCCACTTGCAACCCCTGGAGAGCCCCACACAGGAGCAGGTGAATGAAAGCTGTGATACCATGTCAAGCCCATGCTGGAGCAAGGGAAAAATGTGAGGAGACCTCCCACCAAGGAGAAAGAGACAATGTGTGATGAACTGACTACAACCACTGTTCTCTGTCCCCATGTGCTGCTAGGAGGAAGGAGGTGAAGAATTCAGCGTGAAGTTGAGCCCAGGAAGAAGGGATGCGTGGGGAAAAGTTGTTTTTATTTCTCATTACCCTACTCTGACTTGATTGGTAATATATTTATTTTTTTCCCCTATTTGTTTTGCCTATGACCCAGTAATTGCTGAGGGATCTCTCCCTATTCTTACCCTGATCCATGACCCTTCTGTTGTATTTTCTCTTCCCTGCTGAGTGGAGGAGGGGAGTGATAGAGCCATTTTGGTGTGTACAGATGTGGTGTTCAGATGGGGTTAAACCACCACACAATGCTAGCTCTGATGGCTGACTTCCTGCAGATTGTTTTTCAGTAGGTAGCACAGAAACTTCACACCAAGTGTGCCAGGGGATTTTGATGTCCCCATGGCATATTTTTGCCCCACTGAACCTGCCCCACATGCCAGATCAGCCTTGCTTAGGTAGTCCTTACATCGTATGGCCACCCCAGCCTACCCAAATTTACCAGATTATCTGTTATTGGACACATGCTTAGGAAAGCCTCCTGTGAACAGAGCCCAGATTTTAGAGCTCTACAGTTCCATCCTAATTCCCAACTTTAGGATTATTAAAAAGCGGAGGTATCTGTATGTATTCTCCTTCAGACAAACTGATAGCCAGTGCCTAGTGTGAGAAAAATCAGGTATGTCTTATTACAAGATGCATGATAGCACTTCTTAAACAAATTATACCTTTATGAAATTAACATCTTATAACTAGCAATAATTTAGCTCTGTTTGCAGTACTGTGAATAGAGAAAAGTGAAAGCACAGATGTTAAGAATTAAAATCCAAGCCAAAACATTATATAAAACCTGTATTATTCTCTCACCCTTGTGGAAGATTCCTCTAAGGGAATGTCAAGTTTTATGAAGGAGACAGTGGAAGAAACTTGTTACAACAAGTTATTTTGCCCACAATTAACTTGCACAGGGAGCCATGTTTGACTTGGCTGTGCTAATTCCCAGAGAGGCCATGGATTCCCCATCCCTGGAGGTGTTCCAGGCCAGGCTGAATGGGGCACTGAGCAGTTTGATCTAGTGGAAGATGTCGCTGCCTATGGAGCTAGATGATCTTTGAGGTCCCTTCCAACTGTAACCATTCTATGATTCTATAATGCCCTGAATTTGCGGTTATCAACCTGCTGCTCCCACCCAGTGTGCTTCTATAAGGTCCTTTAATGTCACGAGCATAAACACGCTGGTGCTTCTGCATCTGGGAGGTGTTTAAAAAAGGAAACATCTTTCTATTAGGCTCGCACTTTATATCTGAACACGTATTTGCCATCATATGGCTTGATCTGGATTCCAGTGAAGGTAACAGTCTTTCCATTTCAGTGGCAGGCAGAACAGAATTTTAATTATCTTTCTATGGGAAAGAAAACATTTGGGGCTAGTGAGTAATAGGAATACCTCATACTTCTGTGTGCCCTAGAACTCCCACTACAGTAAATCGCCACCATTTGTGTTTCCCCATGGTCAAACTCTGCAGAGCATAGTTGTTTTCTTTGCTTGGTGTCATTGTACACCTTTAGGGTCTGGACACAACTCAGAGGCAAGCATGTTATTAAAAAACTACTACAAATAAAAAACAATAGGCCAGCAAACTAACCCATTAAAAGACCAATGATACATTCTGGAAGCCAAGCTTTTAGTGATAAATGTGCTTATTTTAGCTGAATAACTATTTATAATTCATCATTTTGGTAACAAGAGGGAATGTTTAATTTCCACTAGAGTTGCACTTCTCAGTCTGGGAAGAAAAAATTAGTGATTAACGTATTAAAGAGCGAAAACAAAGACAGAAGACATACGAAACTCTGAGAAATAAATGGACTGTGCCAATATGTAGTATTTATCATCTTTAAAAAGAAACATATATTCTAGGAATGAAAAAAGAAGTAATATATTTTTTCCTAGTACATATTTCTCCTGGGCAGAGTTGAAGACAAAAAAAAATGAGCCCTCAAGAATATATCCTTTCTCACCAGATACCATATTATGATAAAAATTTAGAAATCAGGTCCTGATGGAAGGAACAGCTGGCAAAGAGTAACTGTCTAATCAGGAATTCTGCTCTGTAGAGACTCCTTGAGAAAGAAAAGCAGGACTTGATCCAATATTTCCCATCATGAACTTGCCAGTAAATCAACAAGTTCCTGAATGGTTGGCCTTCTTTTTGCTGAATTCTGTCCCACAGGTCCAAGAGCATTCCAGGATAATTCAATCCTAAACATGCATAAGGACAAACTTCCTCATGTAGACTGTGAATAGCCCCATAAAGTCAGTGGGAGCAGTACATGAGTGCCTTACATAGCATTATTTACTTTTCATCGCATGCCTGGAGTCTTATGTAACTTTATAAGGAAAACAGGTGGTTCGTCACCAAAAGCCATTTCTGGATATATATACAGTCACTTTGCTTGCAGCAATGTTTTATCACTGTGGTACAACTGTCCTTATATACTGCTTTAATAATTTAGTGTGTTGTGCATTAGATTGGGAAAATACTCATTAGAAGTGTCTACAAGTATTATATCCAAGTCTGAAAAATAGATCTGAATTTACATTCCCTGTGTGTTAGTTTCTCACACAGCATCTAACAAATAGACATAGCTCTATTCTCCCTTATATTTTGTCTTGGTGTAACTCAGCTAATTTAATTAGCTAATGGAATGTCTGTAGGTATGTGTATAGTGTTAAACATTGATTTTTCNATTCCCTGTGTGTTAGTTTCTCACACAGCATCTAACAAATAGACATAGCTCTATTCTCCCTTATATTTTGTCTTGGTGTAACTCAGCTAATTTAATTAGCTAATGGAATGTCTGTAGGTATGTGTATAGTGTTAAACATTGATTTTTCCTCAGAGGCACAGGATGAGTTACAACAAGAGACCAGACTCGCTGAAACAGTAAGACCTAGAGACACATGGGACAGTATCTGCAAAAACATTCAGATTTCTAGTTCCTGCTAGGTCACTGAATCTCCATGTCTCCAGTTAAAGCTGGCCATTTAAACACTTCTATGTTTTGGTGCCACATCAGGTGCAAGACCACACAAACTTTCACTGTGATCAGCTAAGCTGTCTTAGCCCACTGCCTGTAAAAGGGTAACAGTACACATGCGTGCCTGCATACACCCAGAGACTTCTCTGTGTGTATCTCTGTGGGTGTGTGTCTGCACAAGTATCTACACACACAGGAATGTCAAAATACAGCTTGATGTCTCTACCTGCTACTTCTCATAGTCTTCACCTATGATCCTCTGCATGCATGAGACACAGGACTGACATGGGTAGAAGACAGTAAGGCTTAATTTTTAAAAAGTTCCATCTGTGATTAATATTGCATCCAAAATGGTAAAAGTTTTCATGGTTCCTCTATCTAGTGAAGTCATAGGCAGGACTATTATTACACAGTACCATATTATAAGGAAATTATGCACAGAATTTGCAGTGAACTCA
>VZTN01012160.1:2403-27289 GCA_013400515.1 Erpornis zantholeuca
TATGCTGGTGGCCTAAGGATAGTTTTGTACCTTTTGTTGGAAAACGTACATTCTAATGTGTTTTTTTCAGATAAGTCCATATAGACTAAAAACAGAACTCAGGATTTATGGTAACAAGAACAGAAAACAAAAAAATGGCCTGGAAAGAGGAAAGAAACAGAAACAATAAGACTATTATTATGACACAAATCTTACCTTGGTTAGTCAAATAATGAAGATTTTTGTTTCCAAGCCAAAATTCACCATTTTTCAAAACAAAATTTCCAAAGCCATTTTCATAGTCAGCCCAGACTCTGAAAAGGGTACAAATTAATGATATATCATAAAAGCAAGTTTGTTTGGATGTTTTATTATGCAACTTTAGATCACAGAATATCTCAAACCATAAGGAACCTCAGGAGGCAAGCTAGTCCAGCGTCATCTCAAGCCAGAGTCAGTCATGAGATTGGACCAGGTTGTTCAGGGCTTGTCCATTCAGATCTTGAAAATTTCCAGGGATGGAGATTGAACATTCTCTTTGGGCAACCTGCTGACTCTTTTAATGGTGAAAAATTTTCTGCTTATATCCAGTAGGAAACTCTCTTGTTTCTATTATGTACTTTGTTTCTCAGCCCCCACTAGACACATCTGTGAAGAACATTTTTACTCAAAGAGCTCTCAGATTGCTTATATATATATATATATATTTAGGCTTTTACTAATTGCAAGAGACAAGCTAGTCCTTTATTTGTCATTAAGACTCATTGCTCCAACAGGTGTTAATGCATTTGACATTGAAGTGTCTTCATGTTAAATGCACAAGTTATCATAAAAAGAGTAGAAAGGATGTCTCACAGAAAGCAGCCAGAACCAGAAGTGTATCTCATGGGGAGGCTGTCTCACAGAATAACCATTCCTCCCTTTTATCTGGGATAACAACTTACTCATATACTTGTAAAGTTCAGATTTAACATAGCTCCATCTGGTTTAATGTTTCTTCACTTTGTTTCCAGTTTTAATTACCAAGTCTTGTACCTACCTATCAAAATTCTGGCTGCCATCAGAACGTCTCTGAAACACAGTCCAGCCACCTCCTTCAGACATGTCACAGAATGCAAGGAATTCTGTAGGACTCTGGATTGGCTTAATTTTATAAAATCCATTTTGCTTATGGCCTTCATTGTAGATTTCTGCACAATCTGTTCACAAAACATTAATTTGACACAACAATTTTAGTCCTGTACCTACTGGCAAAATCAGAAATCAAGTCAATAACAGTAATCAAGTCTTGATATGTAGAAGTCACATATGAATCATGCTAACAAAATTAAATGTCTCTGCAAACACATTTATTTGACTCTAGGGCATTTTTTTGTACTTGTGTTGCCTTAAAACTTTGCTGGGCTGTAATTATTTTGATATGTCTTTGAAATAATATCTTCCCACCATGATATATTATAATTTTTGTTTCTTCTTGACTAGCAAAATAATTCCTCTGTTTTAAGTGGTGTCACTTTTAATTTACAGTGGTATCGTCCACATTGGAATCCTGTTACAACCAAAAAACTACATGTAAAACACACAGTAACCTTTAAAAACAAACTATGTACTTCTATGTCCAGAAAGTTCACAGAAGTGCCAAAAATAAAAGTATGGAATCTCCAGTGTTATAAATGGAAACAATTCCAAGGCCTGGTTCTCCTGTTCCTTCTACCAAATAGGTGCAAAAACATATAGAAGACTACACCCAAAAAGTGCAGTGTATATGTAAAATGATAGCACTTCGACTTGGTACCATTCACAGTCTGGTCTGCATTGCTATTGATGAATGTAATTTACAACAATAACAAAATTCAGAGCTCATGGAAATATTACAGGAATGTAATTGTATAATCTTACATTTTTTCCTCTAGGAATTAAGAAACGAAAGGAGTTCTTTGTTTGTGTATAATCTACCATCAAGCAGTCATACAAAAAAACCATATAATTTTCAGCATTTCTGTTTTTCTTGGCTAAGGTAGAGCTGATTAACTTTAAGGAATTCTCTGAGTTGGCTGAACTTCCAGGCCTGGTTGAACTTTATGAACTATTATATTTCTTTTTGGTGAAAGTGTCAGTGAAGATTAGACATAGAAAATAAACACTTTATATTGAAAACAAATAGCTATGCTAGAATTAGAATAAACTAATAGAAAACATGATTTAAATGATCTAAGTTCTCTTTCTAGAGAATGTGTAATTGTCTTAGAGAAAATAGCTTTTCTTGTCCATTAATGTCTTAGTAGGTTAGCAAAACACAAGCATATCTTAATTTTAAGCAGGTGTATATAGTGTGGAATTTCCCCCTCACTATCTAACTCAAACTATCCAGGTCTCTTGATATTAAAATGCTACAACAGTTTGAGAAAATAATGCAGTGTGAACAGGGAAAGGCATTTTCCAAGCTGTAAAGGAAGTGGAAAAGTAATGAGGGGAAAATCATCAGAAACAGGAACAAGTTAGATCTGGTTTTTAGAATAGCATTGTAAAATAAAAAATTAAGGCATATGCTAAGAAAGGACAAATACCTTTCAGAGAAATGTGGGTTTAATAATCTTTTCCAGTAACAAATGAGTCAGCCCTAATAACAAAAATAAAGTGTTCCAGGATGCTGAGTACATAAATACACAGCTAAAATTTAAAGTCAGATTTACAACTGCTTTTAATTTCATTTTAGTGGTGTTTTATTATATTTGATGCCTTGGTATTAAATGTTATATATATTGGTATTTCTTACAGCAAAATGCTGGTGAAATTACAAAAACAACTTTAAACCAGTATTTTAAAAGCTGTGATGTCATGAGCTGAATCCAACTCAGTCAAAATGGTGCAGCATAAGAATATTATTAATGTTAGATGCAGATGTCATTGTGCCAGGCTTATGTGTGTAAATATGGATGTCTCAGGGACTTTAGAGATTGGAACAAAGTCAGTGTGTGCTTGTAACCCAGGCAACCATTTGAATGGATGAATGTGAACTAACCCTGTTAGTTCTTTTTGAGATTGTTATAACTTCTGAAATTAGTCAAAGAATGGTGTTTGGAAATTTGTAACTCCTGATTAACATTTTGTAAATGTCTATTATTTGCTTTTATCTGTTGTATTGCTGATATTTATGCTTAATTTATTGTCCACTGATTATTTTTGAATTATGCACTATTAATAAATCAGTAAACTACTTAAATTCTGATTTGATTTTTACCATTTGACATTAATAATTTTTCCCTGCACAGCAGGTCCAGGTAAAAGCTGAGCACTGTGTTTAAAAAAAAACATTCTGTGATGAGGTTTTAAAACAATTACTCAATAGGTCCAATTGTGCTAAAGCTTCTGGGTATCATTACAATGAATAGAAATGAAAAGAATAGCTTCATTTCTAACCTGAATACTGTCTTTTTCCTCCCAAGTCAATGACACTGTTTTCATCTTCTCTGTCTCTGTTCTGAATCTCTTTCTTCTCTAAGAGCTGTATAATTTTTAACTGCTGCTGTTTCACACGATGTTCCAGAAGCCTCACTTGGCCCTGAAGTTGTATGTGTTCTTGAAAACATTTCTGTAAATCCTAGGGAGGAAAACATATCTTATTGTAAAATCAACAAATTTTTTGTGATATTTAACATGTGACACAAAGAGCCAACCAAACAAACCATAAATAAAATTTAACTTGAATAAAACATTTTGGTCACAATTGCCCACAGACATTAGGTTGACCTCCATCTCTGTTGCTACCTTGTTTAAAATTATTTCATATATTACTGCATATAATATAAAGAGCATACATACTGTGAAGGCTTTGCAAAAAGACCTTCTCTTTAGTGCTATCAGCTCTAGCTGCAAGCATGAAGCAGGGACTTTGGGGGAAAACGCTATAATACAGGCCCTATCACAAGGATGGCTTATCCTCTATCATCTTCCATGCAGAGAGATTTGTTGTAACTAACATTGCTACTAACACTGTGAAGGTTCTAAAGAGTTTTAAAGACATGCAATCCACATGGATATGTTTTCAACTTCATTGCACATTTTTCAAATGCTTTTAAATTACACACTTTTTATGATAAGAAAGCTAACATTGCCAACATAAATATTGTTAAGTTTTAAGCTCATTTTTGGCATGCTAAAGAAGTCCCTAAGAAGCTGTGAATATGCATAAAAATTATAAGTTAAAACAAAAGTTAAAGTCAATGTTCTGCTGTGACTTGTGAACCTTATTTTGCCATGCAGAATATGTGAGAAATGTGGCAATTCTGATAGAGTGATACCTAGCACTCACTTGACCCTCAAGAACTGGAATAGCTGTTCCAAATTCTGACATGCTGAATGCATGCTGAGCAATAAATAATTGGTTTTAGATTAAAGATTATGGTAAAACAGCCAAAGTGAACAGAACCTGATCTAGAGAACTTAAATTAAAACAGTCTGTATGGTTTAAAATAGATATTAAATAAATTTGATTTCAGTGTGAGGGAGAAAAGCTTTTGGAAACATGACAAAGGTTTTGCATCAGTAACACCGCAATTTTATATGAGCAGGGTTTAGCAGCTATGGTGCTTGTAAAAGAGCACAACTAGCACTCTAAAGGCAAAATCAAAGGGTGACCTTCTGGAAATCTGACATGTAAGATCAAATTTGCAACAGTTCTAAATTGGCGCTACCTTATTCATAGAGAATATTATTTACAGGTAGACCTGCAATATTTGCCATCCACATGGAAGAATCGATATCTTAGAACATTGCCCTATCACACCAAGCTATAGAAATGTCTGCAATAGCATACTGGTGTGAACAGTGAGGTGTACCTCAATGGTGTCTTGATAGTCTGGATACTTTCATTTGTTTCAAGCTCAGGTTCCCCCATTGTCCATGAACACGCCCAACAAAATGTTCCATTTGCCTGCAATATTTATTTACACTCAAAAATCTGATCATAAGACTGTGCAGAAAAATCCTGAATACAGACTCTGCCTTAAGTATTACTGAAGTGTATCAGCGACTTGCTTTAATTCATACTTAACTGCAATCTAATATGCACGGTGAAATAAAATAATGAGGAGAAAATATATACATATGTGGCATAACTAGGTAGTTTGTCGGCGAGCTGTTAGAGAGGGAGAGGTTCAGCAGCCTGTATTTGGGCTGCCCACGTCGGGCTGCTCGGCCCGCTGTGCGCCCGCAGCGCTGGGCCGTGTGCTGGGGCACCATGGTGATCCTTGGCCACGAGGGGACGCTGTAAGGTCAGAGGCACGTTTCCCTAACGCCTTTTTTAGAGGGACACAGCCGCCAATAACGACCCGGTAATATCCCGAAAGTCCTATCTTATTTAAGAACCTTCCCTTGAAAATCTTTTTCGGTTGTTGAGAGCTATATTGATAACTATACAGGATGCCTAGCATATCATCCTTTTCTTCTAGCAGGAAACAAGAAAATAGCTAAAATATATGGTCATACAAAGTTGCTGCAGTGGCTTAGAGGGATGTTATTTAGAGGGCTACAGTGGCTTAGAGGGATGTTAATGTCCCACGTTAACCACGCTGGTTAACGTGGGACATGTTGCATATTACAAAGAAAATATTCGCTATTTATTGTGCAGCCTTTCCAGGGTGGTTGTCTCAATTTTATCTGTAGCTTCATACAAACCCTTCACAAAAGCTGAATTTTCTATTCAGTGGTAATTAATTCAATGGGAAATTCAGAAGACTTCCCTGACAGGTGTCTGCAAGGTGTCATTCTAGTCCTCTGTGGATACAGAAAATTAGAGGACTGCAGAGCTTTAGAGAGAGAGAAAGAGAGGCACGGGTGGATTGAGAGAGAGTGAATAAATTTTTAAAGTATTGAAAAATTTTTTCTAGGCTTGCCCTGATGAGCAAATGCTAACTGTAAAAGAAAAGCTGGTCAAAAAACCTGATGTTCCCAGTCAGACCAAATATTTATTCTAATCATACTAAGTTAAGAGTGACAAAGAAGCCATCATGCCACAGTCACCAGTTTTACAGAGAAGGTTAGCCTTCAGTCTTAAATAAGTACTCACAACAAAGAATATGGTAAAATGCAACAGGAGAGACCTGGAAATGGTGGCCCCCTCATTGCCAGGCCCTTGCAAGTGCATAGACAAGACTTGAGGTGGGTAACCTCTCTGACACATAGCCAGATCTGAGTCACAAAGAGCTTCCATTCTGGAAAGAGAAAGAGACGGTGCACTTGAGGAGGGGCAGCTACAGGCAGCTATGTGTGTTGCTTTCAGGTCTAGCAGAAATGTATCTATCAGTTCCCCTTCTCATACTGCTAAAAACAATTCTCCTACTGTGATTAAATTATATAGTACAAATATAGAACTTCTGAAAAAATATTCTCTTACCTTAGAAAAACTTGGTATCTAAATTCAGTATGACACCATATATCACAATAAAAGGTCCTTTCCAGTGAACCAAATAAAACACAGCCTACAGCAACAAGCTGTGTCTTTAATTATTCTTCTTAAACTTGCATTTAAAATCCATCTTTTGTTATTGTTTACTTTAAAATTATGAATTAATTCATAAAAGTGAAAAACTATGAGCTGATTCTCATCTACTTTACAGACAATACACTCATGATAGGGTGAATAGTAATATATCTACATTACACATAACCATTTCTGATTAAAAATGTTTAAATCTCTCAGTGCTTAGGAAGTGACAGTAAATTAGAAGTGACAATCAAGACATGACAAGCCATACTGAAAAACTACAGCATAAGAAAAAAAAAAGATTGAGCAGAAATAAAGTTTTGAAAGTAACCTACGTATGAAAAGTACTGATATCTGATACTTTCCTTTCTCTCCCTGACCTCAGCCTTCTCAGTGACAGTCTCCCTCTGTCAACTCCAGACAAATCCCATCAGACTTTGCTGCTGAAGAGCAAAACCACAGTTCTCATATTTGTAATTCCATGTCTATTTTTTCCATGGAAGAATCACAAGGTAACTGTGACTTCAGTTGGATCAATGTGGCTTTTACATCTTCAGTTTACGAGACTGTTCTTTCAATGTGCTGCTACACTTTTTTTCACAGGATAACCCTTTTAAAATCACTGGAGTTAAACCAGTGCACAGCTGGAGTAATATAGAGGCAAAATGTAAATTAGGCTTATAGGTCAGCAGCTATAACATTGCTATTCCATTTGTTAGATATGGACCAAAGTTAAACCATTACAATGTTCAAATACTCAACAAAATGTGAATTTTACTGTGACTGTCTCCTGTGGGCAGTGGTGCCCACTGAATGAAACCAGACTGAACACAACCTGTTCTGTCTGTTTCAGTGAAGCAACTGTTTGCACTACACACTGAGAAGCAATTATCTAACAACTGCTGACAGCTCTGCTCTTGGGCACACAGTCCCACATTTAACCAGCTGCTGCAATTAATGTGCATTCACTTTCACTATTGTGTGAATTATTTAGCAACTAGTGACCTTCCACTAAAATTTTGGTTATAAATTAGACTCAGAATACTTTATGAAAACTATAAAGAGACAAAGTTTTTACTTGTGGTGCTATTTCCTATACTTTTAAAAGTATAAACTAACTCCAAAATATCTCTATATTGAGATTAGTGTTTTAATGAGATTAAAAGGTGAAAACTTTGAGATGAAGTTAAGTATATTCCTATATTTTACATGGAGGTCAGCTAAAGTCCACAATATTCTAAATTAAAACCAATAATTTTTAAAAAAAGTAAATGCATTTAACTGTAATGCCTCATTTCTCAGTAGACCTCTGCAGAAATTAGTAATATTTTTCTCCACTGAGCAGAAGTGATTACAGAGTCAGGTGCTTCCTATTCTGCCTCTATAACGCTACCTATCTGAACAGAAGCTTTCCATAAGCTAATATAAGCCACAAACAATAGTTGTAAATTCAGCACCCACATCCACCTAGGCAATTATGAATGAAGAATTCTATCCCTTCAGGCTTCTGCTATTTAGGACCTAATATCAAACTAGTAAGGACAGCCATGACATTCAGTGTGGGGTTGGTGAGGCTAGAGGTATTTTAAGCTGTGGAGTAAGTGTGATTTTGTCAGGGCTTCTGCTGGAGAAACCGAATGTATATAGGAGAGGGTTTTGGGAGCTTGAAGTGAAGGAGCTTAGATCATTATGCCTGAGTGTGAATTATAATGTAGTTTTATGGAAAGAAGTAAGAATATAAAGTTATGGATCTTGTTTGAGAAAAAGTTACATGGCAAGTGGACAAGGTGGAAAAGGACAGAAACATTCTGCATACCAAGTGTCAGTGACCAGAAATGCCAGTGCTGCAGTCACCACTTTAGGAGCTCCTGAGCTTTGCCTTTCTGTAGATATGCTGCTCAAAACTACAGGTGTTATTCTGAGTTAGCATTACCCCTGAATGGTAGCAGAAACATCTTGTGTGCCTTCTGTACAATGTGCCCCCATGCACCATATGATATAATTTTTAGGAAAGAATTATTGTCTCCTTGTTCATATCAGATCCAGTGACAAACTGACTGGATTTCTTTCTTCAGTGCCATTGCCTAGTGATTTATCTTCAATTGTAAATTTATGCATTTGTTTCCCATTTCTTTATTGGAATCTTGTCCCCTCTGAACATAATTTGGAGATATTTTCTCATTCTTTCTTTTTTTTTTTTATGAATTCTAATCTTTTCCAACGAAGGTTCTGCCATCCCATGTAGAGATTGTGAGCACTATGGAGGGCATGTGCATTGTGAACAATATGGAGGATAAGCTATGCAGTATCTAGAAGAAACTCTATTAAAAAATTTAATTACTAGAACTTACAGAACTTCCAATGACATCCATCAAGCTAGCTGCAAGAACAAAATCAATCATTATCAAAATCTTCATTTTGAAAGCTGTGAACTAGAGGAACAAAGGAAATATTAGTTAACTTCAACATAAAAACTAAAGTTTACACTCGACATCTTAAATCTTATTCAATAGAGTCTATCTAACCTATAAATCTTTTCTTACAAATTGTAAATATTATATATATGCAGGATTCATTATAAATGTCTAAAATAGTCTCATAAAATACAACTCCAAAAGACAGTAAAATGAGAATTTATCCTTTTAGGCCACTTTTTATTAGATGTCTCCATGTATTTTAGGACAGCTATTCAAGATTCAAACTCACACATTTTATTTTCAAGAAAAAAAAGCAAAAACATTTTAAAACTAGCTTAAAAACATTTAAGCTAGTTTAAAAACATTTTAAAATGCAAAAACATTTTAAAAACAGGGAAATATTCCTTGTTGGTCCTTTGAATTTGTGGGAAAGCTCTCTGTCATAGACGAGTAATTAAAATCTGAATTGGGCTAGTTGTCCTTGATTTTAAGTTCATGTAAAATTGGACAAGTCCAACTGTATTTTCACCAGTCTTCACCAAAACTTCATGCAAAATCAGAAATTGTAGCCCAGACAAATCTCAACAGCTACCTATAAAATACCTAGGATGCTTTTTTAAATTACAGTTATTTAAGTAAGTAACTTAAATAACAAAATTGATTTGGTGTTTGGGCTTTTTTACTTCTGAGGTTTTCTGGCTTGAAAGCATCATATCTGAAAGCATAGCGTTTCGAGGCCCAAGTACATCTGTATAAAGCTCATTATCCCACTTCTTGCACAGGACTGATGCAGACACAAAATGTTGAGGGTATTCTGTACCTCCTCACCCATGTTACAGCAGCTCAGAAGTCTTTTAAAACGTTTTGGACACATACAACATCTATCACTAAGTTGCAAAGAACTATACTAAGCAAATTATCTATAAAATGCATCTTGAGTAAAAATGTGAACTGAAAATCTTAGGTTAAGTTATTTCTATGCCATAAACTTCCTGAATTTGAAAGTATAAATTGTTCTTCATGCTAACCAAATAAATGTTATACCATTTTAATTAGAAACTTTATTAGAATTCAGTACAGCAAGTTCTGATTTTGTTTGAAGTAGTAAATCCTATGAACTATAGGCTTAAAAAATGGGTGGTGGTGTGTGTGTGAGGAATCTGCAAGAATTGCCTGGAAATGAATCTGTTATTTAAATGTCAGAGGCTTCTGCCATGATAAAACATGCACTTTCACCTTATAACACTAGTAATTATAGCTATTGCAGTCCCTTCTGCTTTGAAAGCAGCTGTTGCCATCTGTTGGGATGACACTGTCTGTGACAGGAGTGACCAAAGAGTACATTAGCTATCTGCAAACGATCTGTCTCTGATAACTGCTGTCCTGACCCCTTGCGTGCTCTAAATACTAGGAAAGAAGTTTTTCTAGGAGAGAAGGGACTCTTATTTTTTTCACTGGAAGATTCATATTTCATATGTTCTACTTCATCCCTGTTATTTTAATTATGAAAGCACAGTATCCTCCCTCACATTAGTCTTAATATTTGAACTGTTCTATCATGATTTCACTGACGGTGAATGCCTGAATACCACAGTCAATCTGAAGAAAAAACATCGATCTTAAATGGATCGCACAGCTTTACAACTCCAGTATTCCTGTTCTTTTTAAAAAGACTATCAAGTAAATCTTGCATACCGTTCAGAGAACTTTATGCTAGTAAAAAAAAAACCAAACCACAACCAAAAATAGAAGACTGTGAGACACAATCAAGGCAGGTAAGTCCTTTACAGCATGTATGAGCTGCTATGAGCAAGCTGCACAAAAAGACTGAATAGCTGAGGATTGCAGTGTGTGTGTAGTTGGTTTAGTTTGTCATTTTTAGATGAAGTCACCTTTCTATTTAAGGATGTCTCTTTCTAAAGAACATTCCTCTTGTGGGAAACTTCATAAGGACTGCACTTGGGAGACAACTTAGCATGTCAGCTTTAGTGCTGAACTAAAACATGCTCAAAAGACATATCAAAATATAGTAAGAGTCTCATAAATTTCTAAATGTGATTATTTAAATACATTGGTGAAGATATTTTAATCCTACAGTTTCATTTTTAAGAAAGCAAGCTGGACAGTAAACTCAAGATGGAGTATTGATCCTGTAGCCACTCAAAATATAAGCTCACTATGAATGTAAGACAAGAAGCTAATAAAGAGGGAGAAACTGTGTCTCTCTTTGGCAGATCTACCAGTCAGAAACAAGAAGACTAAAACAGCGAGGACACAGGGTAAAAAAAAACCCAAAGAGGAACCTCTAGTAGGGTAGGGGAAACCAAAATCTTTGTGCTGCTGTCCTCCAAAAAAAATGGAAGAAGGTAAGAAGGACTAGCAAGAGACATGAAAACTCAAGCTCTAAAGGGAAAGGGGCAACTTAAAAGCATTTCTCTGCTTCTGTCACTGCCCAGCAGGTAGACCCAGACAAGGCAGAGGACAATCAGCAGTGCTGGTACTGGACCTTGTATCTTTAAGCCAGTTTCTTAGCAGGCATAAACTCCTGTAGTTTGTCTATCTCACAGTTGCAGTGACATGAGATTCACTGAGTGGTCAACCTTACAGTGACAAGAAAAGTGGCAAATAGGGTCAAGCTCCTTACATGTTCAAAGCACTTTGACACACTACCTAAATAATCAGGTTCAGACATGCAATTAATGGGGTAACTTTTTACTTAGTTACTGACATTTCTAAAAAAAATTTCACTAGATGTTGTATTAGTAACTGTTCTCTTAAGGTGCACATCCATGGTCTTCAGTAACATGGAAACCTAAAGTTCTGTTCAAGGGAAGTGTAACATCTTGCTCTACAAAGACTCCTTTGAAAGTCAGTTTCTTAAACTAATTTCTTCAATCCTTTAAATATTTACCCTTGTTATATAGCTATTTGCTGACAACACACAATTGAATAAAATTCTTCACCCAAAAATCCCTGCAAAAAATTACAAATTCTAATCTGTCACAGATGAACCTAAAGAGTTAATATGTATTGAGAGATTTCCAAGATGTTTTTTATAACACCTGTGTTGATTTAACAAAAAGAAAAAACCCACAAATTTGTACAGGGGATATCCCTTTCCAGGAAAATCTTAATCTCAGACAGTAGACATGTGGCTTATTATCACACATCATGCTAGAGTGAGAAAAACTTGGTGTTACATTTTCAATTTGAAACACAAGCCCTTAACGGTTAGCTGGAAAAAAAAAAATCACTTTCTGTTTTAAATAAACGAAGTTTGAATGCAACTCTTGTGAAACCTTGAAATTTTATCCCTGGGGTTACTCATTACTATTCCAAGATTACACCTGGAATATAAATTGTACAGTTGTGCAGCATTTTTTCCCCAAAGCTATGGAATCAAAATTCTAGGAAGATATCTTTTTTCTTCTCTGTGCCTGGGCTTTCTTTAAAGGATACAAAAAACATCAGTCCTATTGTCCTAAATTGCCCCTGAATTTGATGGTTTTTCCAAGTCTTTAAATAACAAATTACTAAATCGATTTGATGACATTAAAGAAGTTCTGTGCTATGAAAATTTTGAACCATTAGAATGTTCTTATATTTTTGAATTTAAGAGACAGCAAACTAGATGAAATACAGATGCCTGTTTCTGTTGGCACAATGTCAATAAAACTTGCATTGCTAATGAATACAATAACAGTAAGGGAGAATCTGCCAAAATGCTAGAAAATGACTGGAAAGTTTTTTGTTTGCTTTCTTAAAATTCAAATGATTAAACTCATGCTCAGATTTTGCTTTGTTTAAATTTGGTGGTGTTACAAAAATTGCCCTGTTTTCCTCATCTGAAAAATAATTCATTCTTTGATTTACTTTTAGGTTCTAAAAGCAGCCTTGTTCATACAGCCATATAGTAATACAAATTTAGAAACTGCAGATTTGAATGTTGGGTTTA
The DNA here is from genome assembly GCA_013400515.1 of Erpornis zantholeuca. Taxonomy (NCBI): domain Eukaryota; kingdom Metazoa; phylum Chordata; class Aves; order Passeriformes; family Timaliidae; genus Erpornis; species Erpornis zantholeuca. The sequence goes on from VZTN01012160.1 coordinate 15,239, forward strand.
TTAACTGCCTAGAAATGCAGGAAAATAGCTAGATCTTGGTAAAACATTTGTACATCGTTATCAACACTGCACCAGTTATATGGCCTTCAAAAACAAATAACTTTTAAACCATAACTATAGAAATTAGTCAAACTTCTTCCTTCTTCCCTCATAGGTACTTTAAATGTTTACCTTTAACTTCTGGGCAGAACTCAAAGCTGTTAAATCTTCTTAAGTTGATGCAAAAAATTCCAGAGCCCTTCCCAAGCTGTGATTGTTTTTGCTATTAAATTCTGCAGAGTTAAGGCTTACATCTGCTATGAGTCACTGGGCTGGAATGTTCCCTGAGAAGTTGCCGTTATCGAGACTAAATTGCAACATAAGAAGGAGATGACGGTAATTCTGTGCCTAACACAACACTTCTGAAACAAATATAAACCAAAACTAACAAAGGATCATGCATTCCCTTTTGCTGTTGTGATCCAGGAAATTGCTCTCTGTATCATATTCAGCTTTATACTCCACTACTTTCCATAGTCACAGCCTAAATCTCTTAGGCTTCAGAGGTACATAGAGAACGTAACAGCCTCAATGGATTTAAGAAAAAACCCATAATCACTCAGACTAGAAATTACATATCAGAGGTGTAACAAAAAAAGGAATATGCTAAATAAAACCTAACCAGTACAGATAAAGCTGAAAGAAACAAGAAAAAAGCACCAAAAAATCTTGTGTGATATGTGTTTTAGTCAAGGCACTGAGAAGCACAGCATCTCAGTGACTTCATGAAACAAAATCATTTTCTATACAAGCTTTTTAGAGCCAGACAAATACATCAAAGAATATTTTAAAATGCAATTTGTTTTCAGGGATTACCCTTCTATGCTGGCTCTTCCCAAGAAGTTCAATAAATGATTATGCTTAAAGGAATGTGCTGGAAGAAAAAAAGTCTTAAGGAAATACTGAACAATAGCACTAAAATGAGCTTTACATTCCACAATATAAATACAGAATCATAGAAGGGCCTGGGTTTGAAGGGACCTTAAAGGTTACCTATGCTCCAAACCCCTTGCTGTGGGCAGGGACACCCTCCACTAGACCAGGTTGCTCAAAGACACATCCAACCTGGCCTCAAACACTTCCAGGGATAGGAGCTGTCCCTGTGCATTAAACCATGACAGGCATCCACAATTTCTCTGTTCCACCACCCCCACAGTAAAGAATTTATTTTTAATATCTAATCTTAACCTATTCTCCCTCAGTTTAAAGTCCTTCCCTCTTGTCCTGTCACTACATGCCCTTGTAAATAGTCTCTCTCATTCTTTTTTCAGAATCAAAGAATGTTCTGAACTGGAAGTGACCCACAAAGATCATCGAGTCCAGCTCTTAAGTGAATGGCCCATATGGGGATCAAACCTGCAACCATGGCATTATCAGCACCCACACTTAGACCAACTGAGCTCAACTTAGGTTCTTGTAGGTGCCCTTCACGTACTTCCTATTGAAGACTTGTTGCAAACTTCTCCAGAATAATTTCTGGTGCATTATTTGGAATCTGGTTACCTGGCAGTATTTCTCTTTACTTATTACATTACATCAACTAATTAAACTCATATTCTGAATTTAGAATATTTATTAATTACAGTAAATTACTTCTGAAAAACCTACACTAAGAATAATTCTAAAATTCAAGATCATGCAGCAAATAATTTTTACTGAGAATCTTAGTATGACTAATGACTTTTTCAAGGAGGGTCATACCTGTCCATAGTGTTACTCCTAACCAATAGTTACTCAGTGGGTGAGCTCTGAATTTAGAAAGTGGAAAAAATGCATGGCATTTTAAAGCTGGATTTATTAACAATAAATAAATTATATTTAAGAAATAAAATAAACAGTTTATTGAATGTTATAAGTAGATTGCCCATCACTTAGATGGGCTTTAAACAAAGACTAGGTGACTAAAATATGTGACTATGGTTCAGTTAAACAAGCATTATATACAGTGTCAAGTCAGAGATTTGTGTTATTCAAGTCTATATGCTACCCATCATCAGAATGGTTTTGTAAAAATAAACATACTAAATAGAAGACTTTCAAAGAATACACAAATGGAAGTCATATAAGCACAAAAGGAAGAGAGAGATGTCTTTTGGATACATTCAATATTGAAAACTATTAAATGTTTGTGAGACACTGGAGGAGATGGCTGGCTTGAAACATTTCAGGCTCATGTGTGGGGAAAGGGGCAGACCAAGTCCTGCCCTGGCAAGGCAACACTCTGCTCCATACACCCCATCCCTGGGGCCTGTATCCCAGCCCCTGCAGGGGCTGCCAAACCCTGGCACACCAGAGGCCATGCTCCACATCTGCCCCTGGAGCACCTAACCCAGCTCCTGAGTCACTACCAGAAATCCCACCTGGGGGAAGAGCCCAGGAAGGTCAAAAGGTGCTTAAGCCAGAGCACAAGGCACGCATATTGTCTTGACCCTACCTCCCTTGGGTTTTGATCAGCTGAAACACTGCTGGAACGGGGAGTAGTAGCTATATTTGTTCTTTTCTGTATCTCTTCTCCCTTTAGCTTTCTTCTTCCCCTAATTCCCTCTTCTCGAACTTTGAGAAACTTTAAATTGGACAGGTTGGATTTTGCTAGGTTGAATAGGCTTAGAGTTTGCCAAGTTATTGCTTTTATATTGATTTTTTATTGCTTTTATATTGATTGAATGTTGCTTTCGACTTTTGCCAAAGTTCCCTGATTTTCTGAAGTTTGACAGCAAAGTTTCTGTTGTTTTGACCTCTTGAAGAATATCTTGCTGATATTTTCTGCCATGCCTCTCAGTCAGGGTACATAAAAGAATCTTTGTCCCTTTTAAGAAATTTGTTGAGTGAGATCTGAGACTTTACAATGTCACAGACCTTACTGTGGCCAGTAAATACTGGATGCTCACACAGGTATTCAGATTTGCTGTTCTTCAAAGAGTTTGCACAGGACTGAACAAAAACATTGCAAGGTTCATTAATAACACTTCTACCATTTTGTCATAGAGTATATATAAAGAATAAAATGCTGTTTCTCACTTCTACACTAAATCAAGATGTCTAGACTTCCTACAAGCAAGGTAAAACATTCAGTTGTATTATAATCACTGTATACCTTTTGTTGGATGTTTAAAAGAAAAAGTTAGCACAAGAAATCAGTGGTCCTTTTTTCCATAGTATTAGCACTTGCAGCTGAGTACCTCTCCAGGTATTTTTAATCTGACTGAAGTTTAACATCTTAGGGAAGTCCCAGACATGGAGACCAGCTGCTGATGGGTGGGTAGAGAGCAAATGTTAAGAGACTGGCTTAGTGGATGAAAAGCTAAGTATGAGCCAGCAACATGTGCTTGCAGCCCAGGAAACAAATTGTATCCCAAGCTGCATCAAGAGACAAATGGCCAGAAGGTCAAGGGAGGTGATTCTGCCCTTCTACTCCACTCTCATAATAACACCCCATCCAGAGTACTGCATCTAGCTCATAGGCCCCCAGGAGAGTAAAGACATGACTCTGTTGGAGCAAGCCCAAAGGAGGCCACAAAGATGATCAGAGGCTGAAGCACCTCTCCTACAAAGACAGGATGAGAGAGATGGGGCCGTTAGCTTGAAGAAAAAGAGGATCCAGGGGGATTTTCTTTGCAGCCTTCCAGTACCTAAAGGGAGCTTACAAGAAGGCTGGAGAGAAACTTTTCTCAAGGGTGTGTATTATAAGACAAGGGGTAATAGCTTTAAACTGAATAAAGGACAGGTTTAGGTTAGATATTGGAAAGAAATTCTTTATTGTGAGGGTGGTCAGACATTGCAACAGGCTGCCCAGAGGAGCTGTGGATGCCTCATCCCTAGAAGTGTTCAAGACCAGTTTGGATGCGGCTTTGAGCAACCTGGTCTAGTGGAAGGTGTTCCTGTCCATGGGAGAGAGGTTGATACTAGATGATCTTTAAGGTCCCTTCCAATCCAATTCACTTTATTATTCCTTGATTGTAAAATCAGCAAATGCCAGATAATGTATTCATAATATGGTTCTTTATCATTCAGACTCCAAAGAAGTTGCAAGCATTCAATAAGCTTTAATAATACAAGGAACCATAGATTTTTCCTTTGTAAGTTGTAACACAGGCATTAAAAATGAGAAAAAGTATACCTTTATAGATCATGTGTATGATTTATATTCAGGAAAGTTTTAAATCACCCTCAGCTGTCATGTAGAAATAGGGGAGGGTCAAAGTTTGTATAACCACAACATGGTTGCAGTGTTTGTCAAAATGTACTTTTATTCCATCTGTTATAAATTAGTTTATGCTCTTCTCTGCCTTGTTTTTATCTGTGTAATGCTAAGGACAAAATGGGAAATATGTAATGTATTTCATTCTAGGATTGGCTGAGATGATATATTTGAAAATGTGCATTCAACATTGTACATCCACCATGATAATGAAATGGTCTTTCGCATACACTAAATTGTAACAATAATAAATTGAAAATACTTTGAAATGGAATATGATGCTTGGTTTCACAACTTAGATGCTAGGCTTTTTTTCTTAGGAGTAAAAGCAAGTAAACAAACAAACAAAACAACCCCACCTGACCAGCTCTATCAAAACCATGATGTCTGAGTAAACTTAACTTCAGGGGTTTTTTAATATGAAGTAGTAATGATGTGTCACTCCTATACTAATATTTTGTTACCAAAACAGAACAAAGCTGAAAATGAAAGATAAGCCAAACTCAGCTTTATCACCAAAAAACTCTCATGTTAAGATTTTTAAAGGCAGACTTCTTTCCAAAAGAGTATATTTTTAATAGACTGATTTAAGAATTGCATGTTGTTTTTGTAAGGAAATCCAGTTAAGTAGTTATCATAATTTACATTTACCAGATGCTATTATATCTCCCCTTTTTAAGTGTATTCTACAAATAAAAGCACTGTGTACAAGCTTCTCACACATAATGCTATGGATGTTTGCATAGCTGATGGATGTTAAATGCCTTCCAGGAGCAGGCTACTGATGCAAGTGAATACAACTCTATCTGCTTAAGTACTTCAGATTGTTCAACAGTTTAGATTGTTCAACTAAATTTACATAAGAGATGATCCACATATCCAAGATGATAAAATGATAAAAAGCTACACTGGATTTAATCAACAGTTGGACTGCTATAAAACAATTTTATCCACTAAGCTTTTAAAAGTTACATACAGTTATTAGCTGTTAATATTTTATGTTTCTTTGGAGACTCCTAACAAAAACCAGTCTATCAAACTTACTCCTGCATGAATAGATTCTATGGATTTTTTCTTACTAAAGCAATTTGGAATTTCAATATTCCTTTTGAATAATCTATATCAGTTTAACTGAGTCCTACTTAGTCAAGTGACAGCAACTTGCATGTACTGTCTAATTTACATGAGAATCTTGCACCAGAGTATTAGAATAGCTACGAAACAAGAACAAATTTTAAATTACATGCTCTTGGCAGTACAAATCCCTAAAGTTCATGAGATATTGATGACTGACCTCCTTGAGGGAATTCCACTGAATATGAAGTATATGAAGAAGTTCTGTTGTACCAAACACAACAGAAATCAACAAAAGAAAGCAGGATCACTGTTGACTATTACAGTTCTCCTGTTTTCTCCCTGTTTGATGAGGGTTACAGATTTTTTTGTCTCACTCTAGGACGTTGTTGCCTTTTTCCTGTATTTCAGCTTCTGCTTCTTTCATTGCATTGATTATTAGTAATATTTTACATTTTCAATGTCGGATGACGCAGAGTACTACAAGCCACTACTTTGCTTACTTTTGGACAAATATGAAGCTTTAGAATATTTTAAAATTTCTTCATTTTTTATCATGCTGTCTTCAAAATGCTTGTCACCATCCTAATGAAAGCAGTGGTAGAAGTAAATTCCACAGAAAATACAGCAATACATGCATAAACCTATGAAAATTTTGCCATATTCAATATTCACCAAATATATTACACAAAGTGACCAGGGCCTATTGCTGCAGCCTATTGCTGCAACCTGTGATCTCTAAAAGTTGCATAATCACATGATCAATTTGAAATGTTACATCAATAAATGTAATTCCCTAATGAGACCAAGAAATAAGCAGAAAAGAACTTCTTACCTATTCTAAAATAACAGAATGAAGGCAATTTATTTTTTTGTGCATGGATAAAATATACAAAAATGAATCCAAATTTTTAAATAATTTACCTCATTGTTGTAGGGCTCTAAGAAATAGGTGCATAATTTAGTAATTTCATAATGTCATTTCAGAGACACAATACAGAATCAGCAACACATCGTTATCATGGATAATAAGACCAGCAAATTCAACATATTTAGACATCATTTTATCACACACCAAATATGGAAAAAAATCCCCAATTCCTATTAGAAATAGAAAATAAGTAGCCCGTCACATCTTTTTCAATAGACAGTAGCAAAGACAGTGTAACAATAGATGGAACGTGTCACAGAGTTGAAGACCTAACAAACATCTAGGTCTGTACTACACATCTTTGCAGAATATCGAAAAACAGTTGACTCAGAGAAGGCCCAGAGTAACTCTAAAGAAAAAAAAATATCACAGTAAGTTCCATTTCTGGTGTTTGTCTTCTCTTCATTACCCTCAAAATGATAACAAATATGAATTAAACTATGTTGTGCGGAAATCTATCTGGCAAAGTGACCTGCTCAAGACCTTAGTGTGAGTGCCAAGAAAAGAACATGGCCCATAATCTTCAGCCTTATTTAGAAGAACAGCTTACATATCCTGCCTTCTCCTACCTTCTTTACACAGGAAGCTTCCTGCTGGCCTCAATTTTCCTTTTGTCCTCTTCAAAGGCAACCTTCTCCTATATTCTACTTTTGGAATGTCTTTGGATAGGTGCACCAACTAATCCGTCTTCCTTGGTATTTATCCATTTAGTGCTGTTATCCATCTGTACCAGCCCTAATCAACAGTGTAACTGGAACCACATAGCACTTAATCTCTACCACCAGAAAGAAAATGGAACAAAAAAAGTAATTAATTGGAAATGTGGCAGAAAGATTTAGATTACAATGTTACTTAAAACCTTTCAAAAGTACTCTAATTTAAATCCTTGCATATATATAGGTATGTATGTATACAGTCATTGGTATGTATGTATATAGACATGCAAGGCCATCATATTTGGTTATTTCTGTATTTGCAAAACCAGTATCACAAAACCAAGTATCTATTTCAAAAGCATTACTTCCAGAGGATAAAATAAAGACTATCATAAAATTAATCAACTCTGTGTAGCTGCAGTGGAATTCCTTATAATAACTTTTTTTATTTGAAGCCAGCACATGATTGGTTATGAACAAAACTCCACATAATTATTTGGAATTTTTTCTTTTTGTGGATTGGATGTTTGCTAGCAAACTGCTAAATGGCTGTAAAATGACCTACAACTTCAGCAAATTTCTTGCTGTTTAAAGAAATACAAACACATATGAAAATAATAATAGGTGGCTTTGAAGAATTCACTGTAGCTTTTATATGCTAACTATTTTAATGCTGGTATGTCTTCAACATAACTGGAGCCATACAGTGTAGAGAAAGCACTTAGTTATGAATATACAGGAGTGACTGATACCAGATACATTGGAGATAGCCAGCTACAAGCAAAAAAGTAGGAAGAATCTAAAACTTTTTCCTCTTAGAATTTTAATTTGCAAATGAGAATTCTTGGTTCTGATCATTTCTCTGTGTGTCATAGGGTTGCTTATTTCCATCCTGTCTTTTTCTTTGATTCAATTCAGAGATAGACATTTATGTGGCATTTCTCAACTGTCTAATAATTTTCTCTTTTTCCTCCTCACTTCTTAATTTACTTATTTGTTCAATATAACACATATTTTTGTCGTGACTCCAGAAATCTAAATAATGTGGAAGTGACTAAACACTATAATGATATAAAACAACCACCCTAGATATTATGAATTAAAGGTTGTTCCTACTCACTTTTCTGAAGAATCTGCAGATACACCTGGTTAAATGAAATCTGTCATTTCAGAACAACTGAAGTATTTTGTTTCTTCTTGGATTATCTTTGTTGGATAATAAAGGAATAAACTGAAGATGCTAATGGACTACAAATAGAAAAAAAAAAGATGAGCCTATGTAATTTAAGAGTACAATGTATCAAATATAATGTTGAATTAAATAGCATAGAAGGATGTCCAGATCAAAACCCATATTTGTATGTTGCTTGTGAAAATTTATTTAATTTCTAAAGAGTGAAATAATACTCATAACTTTGACAACTTCTGTGATATATAGACCTCTTTTAAAATAGTTTTAAAAATAGGTTTTAAGAGAGTGTGACTTCAAAGAAGACAATGAGAAAAATGTGTTCTTCGGGCTTCTAGGCAAGGTAGCATTAATGATACTGATATATTTTGGTTGTGTGAAATAAGTGTGTTTAGTAAAACAAAACTGGTTATGTCTTGTGGGTCCATCCATCACTTTTATCACTCGGTCTGACACCAGTCACTAATACTTTACTAGAATGTAATACCTCAAGTGCATACAACAGCAAATGTTAAAGATTGGTGAGATGATAGCAGTACCAAGAAGATTTTTTTCTGCACCCCTAAGGATGTGGAAAATGTTTACAACACAGATCCCATCCATTCTTCATCTGAGATATTTCCTGGGATCTGACAAAGTTAGCTAATACCTATCTTCCAATTATTCCTCTTTCCTTTCTTGCTTCTGATGACTGTTTTGCTTGAGTGGATCATCAAAAATGGTTTCCTTTCTGTCCTGGTTTCTTCACTACTATTAAATCAGTGAATCTTGACCAGCTTAAAGCTTGGTTTTGTGGTCTTAAATGTCTGTGCCTCGCCCCCTACAACTGCTTAACTTGTTATCAGACCTCATAGGGATAAGTGGACACTTCATCTTCCTATATAAATCAACTTGAAACTCTTTGTTAATGCCTTAAAAGATCTTTCCAATCCAATGTTACACAAAGAAAGAAAAAATACCTTTAGTATAGTATCTTGGTAGTCACTGTGTAACCATATTATGGTAGACTTATCATTTTTGGCCAGTTTAAACTTTGCAGCAGAAAACCTCTTTGTCATAAAATCAGGAAAAACATAGACAACTACTGCTTGAACTGAATGCTCAATTAATTTCTATCTTTGTTTCAGAGCCATTAAAAATCTTTCTCCCCAGATACTTCTCACACCTCCTCTGTTTCAGTGAAATATTAATCTCTCTTCTTGTCTCCAGTCCTACATGCCTGTATTTTATTTGCTTTCTTTCACTTTGAAATGATAAAGTAAAATTAACCCAATACAGAAAACAGTTGTGTGAGGAAAGTATCATCATGTGTCTGACATGGCTTTCAATCTTTATTAACTTGGGCTATCTCAAAGATAATCCATTCAGTTTCTGTGAGGATGCACTCATTAGCATGTCTGCTGTCAGAGGGGCTTATAACAGATCTTTGTGGGGGGGTTAGTTGCTGTCTGTCTAGAGGCTCATTAGCGTTGATATAGGACTTCCCCCCCAAAATATTTCTTTTATGTAATTTACATGACATTCTTTAAGCCATATGAGTTTTGCCTCATAATCATTCCCAAATCCTGAGATGTTGTATTTTACAACAGTAGTGGAGAACCACCTACAGGAAATACTGCTTCTTGCAGTGCAATCCATGATTCCTTCATGCCTGTTGTATCTTTTTGAATTCTCCATCCCAAATGAAAAATGGCTCTGATGAGACACTTCCAAAACAAACAAAAGAAGAGAAAAAACCACACAAACAAGTTTGCAGCCAATTCCAAAATAGGGGGAGGAAACAAGAAAAAAATCATCCTCGAAATGTTAAGGAGGAATCAGAGTAATGATGCTCTGATTAAGGTCATGCCGTGCTAAGGAAAACACACAGTCATGACATATAATGGACTACACTAAAATACTTCATTGTTACTAAAACATACTACAATCAACTTGATTTTCTTTTCTTTGACAAAGTATTACATTTGTTATGTAAGTTTGTTTAGGGTTTTTTTTTCTGCAGGAAACAAGAGGAACAAGGGAGCTGTATTTTAAGAATAAGGCACAGCAAAAAAAAAAAATATATAGTTAATTGTACTAGAGCAGTATTTTCTCTTAGAGCAGTATTTTCTCTTAAGTTCTGTCTCTACCGGCCAGGCAGAGATTTGTCACTGTGACAATAGAAAGCATCTTGTCAAGAGCAACACTGCCAATATTGTGATGAATATCCAGACATGATACTTGAGTTCAGAAAAATAGGACTTTAGTTAAAAGTATAATAAAAGTGCTGATAAACTATTTGCTGCAGAATTGCAATGCAGATTGATAATATATATTCATCACACAGAGAGCTTCCATCAAACTCTTGTAGATTGTTTTCAAAGTGATTTAATTTGTGGATATACAGGCAAGTAGCTCGTGGTAGAAATGGGAAAAAGATTCTGCTCTAATATGCTCACCTCTTTCACTCACTCAGTATTGTCCAGAACTATTTCTTTGATATGGGAGTATCTGCTGGAGACAACAAAAATACTTTTATTGGAACACCTTTATTTTGAAACATTTCCAGTTACTTGGTTCATTTTCTAGATTACAGATAGATTACTGGGTTCCTGTGTCTTTTTTTTTTTTTTTTTTTTTTTTTTAAGCAAAATTCATTAGTACAAGTCCTAATATGGGAGATATGGTGGCTAAATACATTTCCATGTTGTACCAGCAGAATGTTTCTCTAGCAGGATCAATTATAAGGCATATGTAAATGCTTAATGTTTTTGCTTTAGAGACTCAGTGTAATGGAAATGCTGAAAATGCTGGGTTTTTCCATTTCAACAGAGGACAATACCCCCCCAAATTAAAGTCATACAAACAATACCAGCTTCACTGAAATAGAACTCCTCAGTGTGAGAGTCCAGTCCCCTGAAGGACTAATAGCTTCCTCATGAGGGGAAGAGGAAGGGCAGGCCTTCATCTCTTCTCTGTGGTGCCCAGTGACAGGACCCAAGGGAATGGCCTGAAGTTTTATCAGGAGAGGTTTCGGTTGGATAATAGGAAAGGTTTTTTACCCAGCAGGTGCTTGGGCAGTGGAACAGGCTCCCCAGGGAAGTGGTCCCAGCATCAAGGCTGACAGAGCTCAGGAAGTGTTTTGACAGCACTCTTGGGCACAGGGTGTGACTCTTGGGGTGTCCCGTGCAGGGCCAGAGATGGATCTTGAAGGGTTGCATCCAACTCAGCATATTCTATACTTCTAACGACATCTTCTGTAAATACCAAGCACAGCACGTAGGCTTTTACGCACAATTACCGATTTTTAAATGCCAAAACCTCTATTTATATTTTTTCCCACAAAAGGAAGTTTAAAAAACCTAGATGCATAAAATCCATGCAAATCAAGGAGCAAAACACGCCAGAGGGTGACAGGAACAGACTAGTTGATACTGCTTCAAACGAAAACAAGAGGTGATCCTTGTACATGCTTAGGGTCTCGACGTGATTTTACTCGGCTTCCGATCATGCAAAAGCATTTACAGAGTTCATCGCTGTTTTCATATTTTCATATTTTATTTTAGAAGAAAAACACGCTCCGCGATTCCTCACCGACCGCAGTGGAGGCGCCCCACTCCCATCATGGGGCGGGTCCCTGAGGGGAAAACTACCACTCCCAGGAGGCACTGCCCCGGCCCCGGGGCGCCGGCCCTCCTTCGCGCAATGCACGCTGGGAGTTGGAGTTTCTTCGCACCCCGTTCTTCCCCCGAGGGCCCCGGCGGTTGCCCGGGGGTTCCTCGGGCGCCCCGCGGTCCGGGTCGGGCGGGGCGCGCGGTGTGCGGAAGGGTCTGGGAGGGCGGAGGTTACCAGGTAACGGTGAGTGTCTGTCTGTCTGTCTGTGTCCGTATCCCTCCGCCAGGGACCGCCCCCCGCGCCCCCGGCGGAGTGGCGGCCAAGATGGCGGTGGTGGCTGAGGCAGGAGCGCCGTGAGCGCCTCCGCCAG
>VZTN01012161.1:941-12924 GCA_013400515.1 Erpornis zantholeuca
CTTCTTAAAAACAAAACAATAAAGAAATAAGAAGAAAAAAAAAAAGAAAAATAAATGGACTAATATTGTAATGTCTTAAGTCAAAGCCTGAAGGAATAACCATGGGACCGACACATGCAAACTGAGCACAACTGGTAAAGACTGTTCAGGTATTAATCACAAAGTGCTAAAAAGCGTCTGGATGACAAAGTAAATACCCACTGGAAAATATGATTTGAAAAGTCTTTGCTTTGCTTTTCAAGTTTCCAACGCAAGCTTAATAGAAGCGAAAATGACAAAATCTCCTGACTCTTCTTAAGCAATGGAATCGAGGACCAAGACTCTGACAGTTCAGATAACATTAGGATGGGGCCCTGGCATTGAAAACAGCAACAAAATAGCATAAAAAAATACAGAAAATGCTTTGAGCATTCCTATTTTTATTATCTCCTGACCAGTGAGAATTCTCAATCACTCAATCAAGAAAAGGATTTGGGGATCTTGCACACAGAACCACAATAAAATATTGAAATCAGAGTTGTTTCAACAAAAGCTCTTCCACAAGATGATAGCTTAGATTCTTCTCCTGAAAAACAAAACATATCCTGAGGATTTCTACCACACCTGAGCCAGGGGTTTTTGAGGGTTTTTTCTTGTTTTCTTCCCTTAGAACAGTGGAAAGGTTTTGCAGCTGGTGGCTGCTTTGAAAGCAAAATGGAAAGCATGGAGAAGCATTTGTACCTGCTGGGTCTTGGGTTAGCTGAGAAGCACCAGAAAGTCTAAAAAGTAGAAAAAATGTGCAGTAACATGTTTCCACAGTGAGCCTTGATGGTGTCCCTGCTCAGGCATGTTTGGGGCTGTTAGGTTTTGGGGCCAGAATCTTAACCTCCCTTTGCCAAAGTCCTTGCAGGGAATATCGTTTTTGGCCTGTAGATCCAAGTGAAACAAAACATTCCCTTTTTCTTCATTCAGCCTATCTAATAAGAAAACCTGTCAGTAAGTAGATAATTTGAAAAATGTAATATCTAAGAGCTTTTTTCTTTATGAGCTTTTAAAAAAATTCCATGTAATTGAAGACTTGCAAAACCTGCATTTTGTATGCAGTAAGATTTTAATGGAAAATTTCTACCAAGTATTTGATTTGCAGAGTGTCAAGCACCAAAAGCTTTATCTGAAATCAATAGACTTCTGGTACATCCCATTTCAGGTAATTAAACCTTGCATGACTTCTTTGAGAATATTATGTGGTGTTTATTCACTTTTGTAGTTGTTTTCAGACTATCCCAATTTCCACAGAAGTTGGCTTTGTGGTATTTGTTTCTTTCTACTCTGAGAAATTAGTTTTCAGCCTACGGTTCCTTAGTAAACAATTAACATTTCCATGCAATTTAGTGTGGAGGTATTTAAAAAGAGCCTATTTTTGTTGTAACTCAGTTGGATGCAAGTCCTTTGTCCAATGAATAATTGTTGTCAAATATCTAATGGAAAAGAGTTTAAAAGGAAGGCTGTGCTTTCTGTGGAGCAAAAACAATCCTTGAACTTACATTTGAAATTCTCTCCAAAAGAGGGACATTTTACAAATAGCTGGCAGTGGCCAAAATAGCTAGGGATAATAAATGGTCTGAAGAATAAGTGAGCTGGTTTCAGTTTTGCTTGCAGTATATTTCAATGTCTGTTTCACTGATGACTGTTAAAGTCCTTTCAACCTTGCGAGTTAAAAAGGGAAGAATAAACTATTAACTAGGTCACAGGTGGTCCAGTGCCCTGCAAGTTGTTGGCCCACATATATTATTCATTGCATTCACTCTGTTGAGTCCAGCCATAGCTGCACAGCATGTTGGGTGCTTATAAGCTGCAGCAATTATGTGCATAGAGCAGATCACTTTCTATACCACTAAATGCGATTAAAAAAATCCCAGACCTTTTTTCTGTTTTGCTGGAGTCCAAGATAGTTGAAAAACCTTTCAAATTGCCCTGAGGGGTCTAAGACTTTCATTGGGACTCCAAGAAAACAAAGCTTTTGATTTGTGTTTATGAGAGAAGCTTCCAACACTTACAGATAAATTAAAAATGTAAGATAGATTATAGGTTATCACAAAGTAAAAATTTGTAATTTTAAGTTTTTGTAGTATAGAAGTAAATGGAAGCAAGATGGAAGTTTTAAAGCAGTGGTCAAGTTTCTCTTTCTTTTTTTTTACTTCATTTTCTGCAATGATGGTGACACAGAGAGATTAGTAGAATAAATTTAAAGTAAAAAAAAAGATATTAAAAATAAGTGATAGTTATTAGTGTAAAATTATAAATATAATACATTTTAACAGTTAATTAAATAAAAGGTCTTTAGAACAGCTTATATTTTTAGCTTTGTGGTCTTTGCAGCTGAAAATTCAGAATGCTAAACTTAAGTGTACAAGTAGCATTCAAAATCAAAAATAAGAAAAAAATAAACAACTTAGAAAACAAAAACTACAAATCCAGTTCCTTTTTTATCTAGTATGAGACTTTGATAAAAAAAAGAAAAACCCCTGTTTCAGGGACCCAGGCATGGTCATGTTTCTTCTGAAGTTGGAACAACTGAGACAGAGCACCTTTGAATATGACAGCGATCTGCTTGCATTCTTTTCTCAGCTTACATCTGCCTCATTTTCTCAAGACTTTGACCAGACAGCTTAAACATGGCTTTTCACAAGATCACATTCACCCAGAGACAAATGAGGCACAACCAGTTTTTGTCTCTAAAGTGCCCAGGATGGCAGTGACAGAAAGGCATAAGGATATGTTGCAGACACGCAGCTATTGAATCTGCCAGTCACTGCCAGTTGCACAAGTGCCTCAGGAGAAGTCATTTTTTTTTCTTTCTCTAAAGAAACTAGGTAAGTTTAATAGCAGGTCAGCAAGCCTGTCTGGTTCCGACACTGATCTTAGTACATTCCATTTGTACCTGTGAGAAACTTAATGGGAACAGTGAGAAACTTAGTGGGAACAGAAGCAAGAAATCTAAACAGCAGAGACAGAAAACAACAAGCTGCATCTGGTGTTTTTCTGAATGCTTGGACTACTTAGGATGTTTATGCTATAGGTAGCCAATAAGAAGTATGTTATAGTTAAATGATAGCCAATGGACGTATTGTAGTAGTTAAGTAACCAATGGATGAGCAACATGAATGATAAACATGTAACAGGTTGTAAATGGTGTGGGTTTCTCACAATAAACGGAGCCTTCTGGCTTGAACCTGTTACTGGCGTTCGTGTGTGTCGTGGCTGCCTCAACAGCAACAGGTATCCAGTGCTAAAAGAAATTACAGTCTTGGCAACTCAGAGCTTGTAAGAGAGGACCTTGCCTCTTCCTGCTGTTTTATTGTTTGTAGTCTTCTTGAGTTTGGCTTTATCACTTAGACCTCCTCTTTGAATTTCAGTATCCAAGACTGTGTAAAAAGTATGTCATGACGAATGTCTAAAAGGTGTCTGTGAAATAGGCAGGAAGCAAGTATTCTATGCATAAAACCAATTTATAACACATTAGCACCTGGACAGATTTCTACAAAAGTAACTTGAAATTAATGATTTTAATTATTTAATCACAGATTTATTTGACTATGCCTCATATCTATGTGCATTATTAGCTACCATAATTTTTCATGTATGAAAGACAGAGGCTGTGATACATAAGGATGATCGGCTATATGAACTACGAAAGGTCAAGTCTAAAGTGTTACTTGATATTTTCTAGGATCCATTGTTTTCTTTCAAGAAGGAAAAGAAACCAAAACAAATCACTTTTATCCAGTCTGCTGGTTTTATTCTCTATCACTTTCTCATTCTCGGCCTTCAGAAATAATAAACTGGTTGTATCTGCTGACATTTTTCTGGAAGATTGATCTTCTCAGTCGCACAGATTTTGCAAACATAATATCAGCTTGCATTTATATAGCTCATTTCATCTCAAAGAATCCCAAAACCTTTTACAAGTTTAATGCAGTGGAATATATACTCACCCCACACTGAATACAAGCATCTCCAGAAGGAAGTACACTATGTGACTAGATAATACCAGTTTGAGAAAAGTAAGAAAGAGTTATTTTTAAGTTTTATCACTTATTATTAAGTTTTATCACTTATTATTAAGTTTTATCACCTTAAAAACTCAAGACAAAATTTAATGTGGCTGCATGATATCAGTAAAACTATGCACTGACCTCTGTTTTCCAATAATGAAAGCAGAGGATGCCTCATCATCAGAAAAATTCTACCAGAATTTGGCATTAAGACTGTAAGAATAATCTTATTGGGCAGGCCAGTTGTTGCATTTGGTTTCTGAGAGCAATAACTGCCTAGAAAACAGTTTAAGAACAGAGAATCACATATTTGTTTTTTCAAGGTCTTACCAAATCTCAAGGAGGATCAGGGATTTCCCAAGATAAAATTATGTTTTATTTAAAAACTTTCCACAGAGTTTTCCTTCATAGACTTGTCTAGTTCCTCTTCATACCCCTATGCTTAGTATTGTTATTATTGTTTATTATTATTATTTATTATTATTATCATTATCTCTGACTCCCTGAGGAAACATGTTCCAAGATTAATTTCCACACAGTGAAAACTCTCAAAGTCCACTTAGAATGAACCCCAAACCAAATGATAGGTATTACCTCTTTTATTTTATGTCCCTTCACTATTTTATGAAAAGAAAGTGAACTCATTCCTCAGTGACTTTCTCCACAGTACTTTTAGAGTTCTCTATATTGAGGCAAAGATGTGGTGCTCAGTTTGCCAGCTGCAGATTGAGATGCATATTAAGTTCTGGGTGGGAGCCTTAGATAAGAGGCCAAGAACTGCCAACCCTTTGGTTAACACAGGGTACAAAGACAGGTGGTGACAGCCAGGTGGATGGACACTGAGAGACACAGCAAGAGTGGAGGACTCAGGAGGAAGAGCGAGACTTGTAAGACTTGTGCATGCTTGGAATGTGAGGAGATAAAAGCCATGGGGTCCTCCTCGAAGGCACCAGTTGAGCTCTTTCTGTGTTACTGCACCATGAATAAATGTGTTTATGGATGAGACCTCTGTGATTCTGCCATAGGAAACCCGAGGTCAAAACTGTAAGGAAACCTGGTCTGCATGTGAGTGGAGTGTGTGGGGAGTCAAGGCGGGCACCTGTCGGCTCACTGGAGCTGCTGTGAAGGAGGTCCCAGCAGTGGAAACCTCTGGCATTGGGAGTGTGACTGCCAGAGAGTCTCCTGATTAGTTAGACTGGGAAGTTTCCCTAACATCTATTACATATAACTCTCTTCATCTGTCTCTTTTCTACAAGTGAAAACCTCATATTCTCTTTCTTCGTTTCTCTGCTGTCACTGCATACTCTAGGCTGTGGCTGCTGCCTGTTTTTTTCACCTTCTCCAGTTTTATCACATCTTTTTAGATGGAAGTAAACTGGATTGCAGTCAATGGTCAGCTTAGAAGGACACTAGGGATTCACTCAGTGTCATACTAATATTTTTATTTCTGGTTTTTATCTCTATTTCTTATCTAACATGTTTTGAATAAACTTGAGCTGTGAAAAACCTCCCCATTATGAGACAATAACATTTTGAAGAGCAGGTGTTATCCAACACAGCACTGCAAAATTGTCTCTCAGGACAGGCATCTGTCAAGACCTGCAGATCCTGGTTCACCCCACACCAGAGGCAGCACTGCTGGGCAGGAAACAGGGAAGAGATCTGCAGCAAAGAAGAGTGCTGGACAACATGGATAGGTATCCTCTGAAACTGCTGCAGCCTGTGCATGGATCAAGTCCTGAAAATCAAGAGTAAGAAATGACTCTGAGTTTTCAGCCACAGAGCTGAGATTTCTCCCTCTATATATGTGGAAGATCTTTAATTTTTTTTTTTTTCCAAAGAACATTTTTCTCACAGATGTTTAATCATTTTTAGTAACAACATTTATAATTTTTTCATTTTCTGGAATGAAGAGATCACAGACTACCTCAGGCATGTTTTCACCAAAGCAGTGCAGACATGTTTTCACCAAAACAGATGCTATCATTTGTCTGGCAATGTGTTATTTCTCCATATATTTAAAATCAGTCACCCTATTTCCTTCCTACCCTGCAACTTTCCTTCCTACCTTGCAACCCATTATTCCACTTCTCCTCTGCCTTAAATTTTATACTTGTAATCATTTTTCGTCCACTTCTAAAGCCCCAGATATTTACATTCCTAATTTTCAAGTAATTCCATCTGACCAAAACCCTGTCATTCAGATTTTTTTCCAATGATGTTGTCCTGCTCTTTTTTGTATCTAAACTGCATTTTTTTTCTACTTTTCAGTTAGACTTATGTAAAACTCCAGTTGCAATGTTCCTGCCTCTACTATAAAAATTTGTGTGCTTCCTCCTGTATTATTAAATGAAAAAATATGGACTTAACACCACTTCCAGACTACTTTCCTCTCTCACCTCCACAACTACATGCTACTACATAGTTTCATGACCCCTGTTTTAGTCTTCCCTGTCAATATTCATTCCATGTAACAGGATTAAGGTAACAGCCATTTTGGAATTTTTTTTGTGAGGATGGATGTGCACTTCGGATACAATGAGTGATGTTTTATCTACTGAGAGCAGTTATGTCTAGCACTTCTCCTTCTTCAGAAGAATTCATGCATAAACTCAAGGAACTCTTCATTGGCTAAATAACATCCCATTCATGTTACAGTGTTCAGGACAGTTTTCTACTCAAAAGGATGGAAGTAGTCCTGTCAGAAGCAAATGCTTGGAATAGAGCCCTAAATGACAAGTATTTTCAAAGATGTACAAGTTTAAGAGGTATTTTATTTTATTTTAATATGAACATTCACTTGAAATGTACACTAGAAATCTTTGTATGCAATTCCTTGTACAGTGTCATAGAAAGCCTTTTAACTACAGGATTATTCCAAACCTTAACACAACTTTGCCCTCACATTGGAAACTTAAACCTGGAGAAGTGATGGAAACCTGTGTCTTTCTGAACGTTTTCCCATTCAGAGCTCACTCAGGTGGTCAAGGGATCAGCAATATTCATCTAAGGTTTCTCTGACAAGGTGGAACCACACAAAAGGGAGATCCTTGGGGCAGGCCAGGAGTTGTGCAAGGCCAGGAGCTGGGCTTCGATGATCCTTGTGGGTCTCTTTCAGCTTAGGATATTCTATGATTCTATGATTCCATCACCCAAGACAGGTTTCCCAGTCCTGCTTTTTGCTGGCCTCAAGCTCATTCACCTCCAGCTGACTTTGCAAACAGGCCACTGTGATAAGCTGTACGTGCAGAGAAAGCAAAGGGAATGAGGATGTTAAGGGACATATTATCATAGCTAACACACCCTGAGGACATGCACTGTGGTGCAATCCCTAGCTGACCATTAAACGAAGTTTGTGTTTCCTTCTTAGTCATCACTTATTCAGGACGGTACGAGGACAGAAACAGCAGTTTATTCAGGTTTATTAGGGCATAATAATCAAGTAAATTATGACTGCAATGAAAAGTAAAGCAAGTCTTATAAAGAGAAAATTTATTACCTAGAAGCTTGAAAACTTGCCAATTTATAAATAAGAATTTAGCCTTATTTTTGTTTATATTTATATGTGCATCTGGGAAATAAGGAAAACGAGATACAGGTGCTGTAAATAAACATTATTTATGTGCTTAAAGGGGGCAGAGAGATTATTTATTTTATATTTTTGTACATATTCTTTGTGAATGAAAATGCTGGTTACAGAACAAATCATAGACACTAATGGTGAATTAAAGGCTTAGAGCACTCAAATCCTCTAGTTTCTTTAAGGCACCTGATGGGATTTCTCATATCCTGTTAAACTTCTGGTTTGTTGACAAGAATGAGAAATTGTTGTTCTTCCCATCATAAGCAAATGCTGGGAAAAAGACAAAGCAGTTGTGAGATTTTTTAGTATGTAATGTGCTTGTACTTATTGTGGCTTAAAATGGAGAACAATCTGCTGATGAAAAGAATACAAAAAAAGAAACAGCTGCACCTGACAGAAATTCCACATTCTCATAATGAAATCGTGTTGTCTGCCAGGAGTTTCTCTTCTTCATTTCATAAAATCTCTGCCTTTCACAGGTGCTCAAATGCAGCTACACATATGCTTCTATGGCACCATCTGCACAAGTAAGTCACTTTGAAATGTTATTTTTTCGAAATATCACATAAAAAACAGGTCCATTCTAATCAGGAAAATATTAAGAACATGATATAAAGTCTCATCATGCATCTTTCAAGTAGGGACACCCACACAGAGCACCTCCTGCTCATCACAAAAAATTAATTCACCCTCACCTCTGAATTTAGCTGCACGCAAAATAGAGCAGCAAACTGAAAGACTGGGATACTTTTTACTCTGCCTGTAATGGCAATTTGGATTAAAACTAATCACAACAATGAAATAAAGTGATAGATATGTAAAAGCTGTAGGGCTTATGAGTTGTTCATATGCCCAGACTGCCTTTAAAGAGCACCATTCATTACATTAGCCCCTAAATACTATCTAGAAAAAAGATTGTTGGTTTTATGTCAACCATTTTAGATTAAACCAGTAACTATTAAACTTTCTTATCTGACAGTTCATGGCCACAACTTGCATAAAGGTCTCCCTTCCACAATTTCAGCTAATCTTTGGTTTGAAGGAGAACATTTAAGTGCTAAGTCAAATAAAATTACAAATTTATGATTTATTTTTTCAAAATCCTAAAAAAGAGTAAAAGATATAACAGGATCATACTTTGATTTTAAAATGTCCTTCACTTTGTTCCTGTAAAGCTGGAGTTAATCAAAAGGTATGGAATTCAAATTCATCCTCAGTTCCTGAACATCAATATGGTGAATAAGTTTTTAGATATTAGCAGGCTGCAGAACCAGGGAAGGAGTTCAGATGAATCATTAACGAAGAAATGGCCCATCTAATTAAGGAGCTGTATTTTTCCCTTCCTCATTGGCTTTCTGCATTTTTCACAAGGTTGGGGTTTTCTATTCTTACTTGACTCCTACTGAAAGAGTAAATCTCAAGAGATGGTTCACAGGCAGAGTGAACTCTGATAACCCATAAACACAACACAGTTCTCAATTATTAGTGCAGCATGGAAATTCAATTTTGAGGGGAAAAGAGAACATAGAAAACTAACTTTGGGGTTGCTCCAGTCCTCCATGAAACAAGTAAACCTGCTAATTACAGGAAATGTTCACATTTAAGAGACTTCAAATGCAATGTGGTTTCTATCTCATTTACCCAAACCATTCCCCAAACACTCATTACCAGTCATAAAAACATTGCCGTGGTTACTACTTTTTTGTAGATATTTTGAGATTAAATAATATAAAAATGGAACAGCATATATTGCCCTTGTTATTTTATTCAAATATATGTGATAAAATAAGAATATTGTAATTTTTACTGACTTGAGCAGGCACTGTCTTTTGACATAAAGTAATTAAAGTCACATTTTGCATGTGACTACTGCATTACTTCAAAATTCAACACCCAAACTTTTGGTCAACTTGTGCAATAAACCCTCTTCCTTTAAAGTCCATTTCTGATTATCCTAGAAGGTTATGCATTCTAAAACAAATGTCTTTGGATTGTCTACAATTATTTTTACTATGCTCTCTCTCAGAGAATACTGGTCCTTAGTTTATGTTATTGAATTATTCCTGGTAAGTATTTGACATTTTATTTTCAGCCATATGTGTATTTGACTTTCTTGAATGGCATATTGAAAGAAGCTTTGAGGTATTTAATCACAACTTATAAAAGTGAAGACTAAGGGATTTTTTGCATTTGTTTCTTGTCTAAGTCATAGTATGTCAAGTTTAAGGGCTCTTAATTCAGTTTAAGAATCAACATCATTTTAAATCACAGAACTGTAGAATCATTTGAGTTGGTAGGGATGCTAAAGATAATCTCATTCCAACCCCTCTGCCATGGGCAGGGACCCCTTCCACTAGACCAGGTTGCTCAGAGAATACCCATTCAACCTGGCCCTGAACACCTCCAGGGATGGGGCATCCACAGCTTCTCTGGGCAACCTGTTCCAGTGTCTCAGCACCCCCATAGTAAAGACTTTCTTCCTAATATAAAATATAACCCGACCCTCTTTCAGTTTAGACATTTCCTCTCGTTCTATCACTACCTGCACACGTCAGAAGTCCTCTCCAGCCCTTTAGCCACCAGAAGGCTCTAAAATGTCTCCCCAGAGACTTCTCAGGGTCTCAGCCTTTCCTCATAGGAGAGATGCTCTGTCTCTCTGATTGTATTCATGATCCTCCTCTGGCCTTGCCCCAGTAACTACAAGTCCTTCTAATGTCAGGGGTTCCAGAGCTGAATGTGGTGCTTCGGGCTGGGTGTCATGAGACAGTAGTAGAATGGGAGAATCTGTATCAAACAGCTTTTTCAGGAACTGGGGACCTGCAGCAGATCCCTGATGCATAAATTACCTACATATCCCCATGTCTATAACTGCTTGTTAGCTGGAAACCTTTTACAATACACGTGTGTAGCTGAAAACTTTTATTGGCACATTAAACTATTTTTCGTTAAAAGCATACTTTTAGTGAAGAAAAAGAAAATTTTATGTACAAGATGATTCTGTTCCCAAAGTATTTAAGTACTGATCACTCCCTTTTGCCTAAAACAGGTGGTTATTCCCAACAGATGGCACTGCAGAACACATGCAATTTTGAAAGCAATAGTGTGTGTTATTTCTTAGAAAGTCAAAGAGAATTGTCTACCCTATTCATGCCATCCTTGCTGTGATGAGACACCAGATTCAGCCTTCCACCTCCATCCCTTTGCCTTCTGTCATCTTTATTAGATGTACTCCAAAGGAGCCTTTTATTATTTTGACTGCTAACTTAGCATACAAAACACTCTCCTTGCAAGCCAGGACATCAGATACAGTTTAATAAAGCTTTTCCATATTAACTTCAAATTAAGTCGTTCCATTTTCAGAACTGAGTTTGCAATTTAAGGAAGCAGTCATTTAGATAAATAAAGAGCTTATTCTGAATCCCTTAAAATAAAGATTCCTATTAAACAGTTTGATCATCTAATGCAAAAAAAAAAAAAAATAATTATTGTGATAACATATTCAGGCAGGGTCAGGGTTTGGGTTTTTTTGGAGGGGTGAAATTGAAATATATTTTGGTTTGTAAATTATAGGTAATTTTCATTCACTAGATATCAGTTTCATATTTTTAATATGTCAGGCAATGCTTGTTATTGTTTGCAGGACAAGCAGGTCTTTATTAAACCAATTCAAGAAATCTGAAGTCATCTCTATCCATGAGATACCATTCTTTCACTTTCATTACCATTCAAACAGCAAGAGCTGAGAGCAGTCTCACTGGAATATTCTTGAACAAGGAGGCAAACTGATTCTTAGTTTCAAGAGAACATATTTTTCTAACTTGAAAACATGAGATAGTATTTTCACAGCACATGAGAGTCTGAGAAGAAGGGTCTGGCATACAACAGAAGAATATGAAATATAAAACTCCTCCAAGACAATCAGAAATCCAGAGGGGCTTGATGGGAAATAGGTTGTCATATGCTCAGTTGAAATTTTTGTAGGAAGGGATAAGACAAGGTTGTGTTGAAATTTTAAGATGTAAATCTTGAGTCCTAAGACTCCCCAAAGTTTAAGAAAAAAACCATGAAAAACCCCAAACAAACAGAAGCAAAACAAAAACCACTGCCCAATAACCCCCAAAATCCAAAGAAACAAGCCTAGACTAAACAAAACATATAGAGAAGCCTTGCCAACTTACTCAAAAGTTGGGGTCTGTTTGTTCCCCGACAGTCTCTGGCTCAGCTTTCTTACTTCTTCTGTGTCCCATGTCCCAAAAAGATGAAATGAGGCTTCTTTCTGCTTTTTCAAGGTTGTTTATTTTTCTCTTATCAAAAGCTCGGAGACACAGCAGCGCTGTGACCTCCAGGAACACAAGTGCAGAAAGGC